>NDXB01000651.1:151743-227494 GCA_002631895.1 Agapornis roseicollis | reverse complement strand
CCCCCCCCCCCCCCCTTGCCTTTTGTAAACCTCTCACCAGGGAAGACCTGAAGCCCAGGCTGGCATTTCCTCCTGCCTGTGACCTCCAAACACCCAACACTGACGGGTGCAGCTCTGTAACTCCTGTACTCTCCATGGCTGTTCATTAAATTCAACCTAGTTCGATAATGGCAGAAATCACTGGCGTATTTGATTGCTCAAGTGTCCTATATGTCGATGGGCTAAGTGAAGGCATGTCTTCATTGCAAAACAACAGACCGTCTGGGTCTGACTGAGCAGCCTCACCGCAGAACTGAGCTCGGCAGGGCACAGTGAGGGCTGCTGAGATTTGAGGAGGCACATAGCTGGATGTATTTTAGCATGGCAGTTCTTCAGATCGAAAGAACTGTTGTTAATATTCATGGAAGGCACTGGAGAAGGGAGCTCGTGGCAGGGTACCACAGATGTCCCAGCAGGTTTCTCTCTCACTGGGAAGAGGAAGGTTCGTAGCCTAAGTATGGCTGTTCTTACACTACAGATTATTCTCCAGGAGTGTCTTGATGCTAGCTACCCCTTAAACTCAAATGTAAGGCTCTAGTGAGTGAAGAAGTCTTAATTTAAGGCAGGCTATGAGGAAGTGCCTGTGCTTCCTCTGAGGTGAAGGCTCTTCACTCGATGAGCTCAGCCTGGTTCTAGTAAGCTTCATTACTGGTAACCTCAGCTGAAAAGCCATGGTTGGGAACAGAAAAACCTCTAGCCTTGATCCCTCCTGGATAAGAACTTTATTTTGCCACCACCATGCCATGCCCTTGCAGTGATTTCAGAGGCTGTTGCTTCTGGATTTGTCAAGCAGCAAAATGCCAAGATTAATTTAAAAGCAGCTTTAAAATCACCTTGAGTTTGCATCTGTTTGATTGCTTTACTAATAGGAAAAAAACTAAATGATTCATATTAGAAGAACAGATTAAAACAGTCCTCTAAGGCAGGCCTGGTGTGAACTCTGAATGAGGGCACGGGATAAAAGCAGAAATACCCTTTGACAAGGCTTCCAGTCTTACTGGAGGCATAATGCAGAGGAGAGGGAGCTGGCCAAGAAGTGTCTAGCCATTAGCTGGGTTTGTGCAGCTATAGAGCACTTCACTATTCCTCAGCAGCTTCCATGTGTTCCTAAAGCTTTCCTCACCCTGCACATGATAGCTAAGCATGAAGCACATCCATCAATTTAGCATTTGACTTCATCGGTCCCAGTGCATGCGTTGTGTATCACTTGGGCATGCTTTCTTCCTTAGGCAGAACCTATTTGTAGACAAGTATTGGGCCAGATCCTGAAGATGCTGCTCACTGAAGCTTTCCCTGGAACCATTTTCCAGTGGAAACTTCCTCTTCTCGTAGAAACTGGACAAAGAAAAACTGCTCATGTCTGTCAATGATGTGTAAGCACACAGTAAAATATCTCTTGAAGGAATCAAGAGCGCAGCTCATGCAATTATGGACAAACTAAAATCAAGGGCACCTTTACTGAAGCTCATTAAAAATATCCTTTGTACCGCTTTCCTACGTGGCACCCGAAGTCTCCTGAATACAGCGGTCTAATGAGAATGCAGTGAGGGGTTTTTCTCCTCCAGTATTTTTCTTTTCCACACCTAGCAAATGTCATAGTTTAATTAAGGGATGCCAAAGGCACAGAGAGCTGTCCTGAGACAATCGTCGCCTGCTGCTAGATAAATGCTGAGGTGAAGACAGGCAGGGACAGCTATCATGCAAACGCTAAATTATGGAGAGAGGGCAGAGTGCAAAACTGGAACTGACAAAACCTTCATTTTAGAGGTGGGCTGAAGCAGAAGCTGCTTTTGCTGGCCTTTGCCAGTGGGCCCCTTTGCCCTAGGTCCCTGTTGCAGCCATTCCTGATCTCACCAACTGTTCTTGTGCCTCTCCTTGCTCCCACATTGCTCCTTGCAGGGAGATTCACTCTGAAGTATCTCCCAGTGTCCTGTGGGCAGAGTGTCTTCAGCGTCATGTATGCACTGCTGACACTGCCCTCATGCTAGAGCAGCAGGCTGACGCTGCTGCACGAGCCATTAACTAAGGCAGGAGGACTGGACCCCGGCTCCCACCACTCCTGCAGTCACCACAGCCAGGAGCCCTCTGCAAAGTGCTGGCTGAAGACCCGACCTCAAGCCATTTAAATTGCTACAAAGGCTCTTACTGACTTCCTCATGATGGCCTTTGATTTAGTCTTTAAAAGCACACATCTGTCTTTATTAATGTTTACCAAACCTCTTCCAGTCTTTGACTCTTTGCTATACAACCTTTCATGATTCTAACTAGATGAAGTTTTCTTCATCTAGAAGATGAAGAAAACCAACCCCTCCCCAGCTACTTGCTCCTCTCTCCTGGTGCCTGTGCTTGCTTTCACAGGATGGTTGTCTTGCTCCTTTTGCTTTTTCCACATAGATCAGTATTGATCCAATTGTTCTGGCAGCAGTTTTGCGCTAACAGCTGTCTCCATGCTGTGTCCTCTGATGAATCCATGACCTGCAAACTGTCCTTCTTTCTTGTTGCCCTTGTCTGGGTTCACTCTATTAGTTCACAGTTCACTTCACTGAACATTTTACTAGAGGGGGTAGTCTATGTTTACTTCACCAGTTACTCCCATACTCACAACTGCTGAACTAACAGCACAACACCTTACAGGTTCCCTGTCTCCTCAAGTATTTGCAAGTATTTCCTTTTACTGGAAATCATGACCTAAAAATAACTTGCTGTTCTACCCCACAAGTTCATCAATGCATAGTGCTGTGAAGATGGCCAGGCAAGGCTCAGGTCAAGTCTCAGTCCCCCTGTTCCTGATGAGCAGAGCACCAGACACACAGAAATCAAAGCAAATGCCTCTGTGGAATTGTGACACTTCCTAGAACTGCCCCACAGTGCTGCAGACAATGCAAGCATGGGGCTACAGCATTTTCAGACAGCATAGGTCAAGCAAGATGGATAATTTTCCTTTGATCATGACTGATTTCTCACTACCCCATTAAAAAACAGCTGTATTTTGACTGGCTTTGATGTATACTTTACTCCTTGATGAAGTTCAAGTGGGACCACCACACAGAGGTCCCTGGGGTGAAGGGTTCATAAAGTAAGAAACTGTAAATAACAAAGAGAAGCCAAATGAATTCTTCCACACTGAAAACCAGCATACGTCTTCTGAGCCAGGAAACAAAAGGATTTCCATAAAATTCCTCTACAAAACTATCGATCATTTCATTACCATGAGACAAGCTTCATAAACTATTCTGTGGTTTTACCAATAAACTCTGCTAAAACTAAGCCCCCATATTGCTTAATTGCACTTATTAGCAAGCCAATTGTGTGTCACATTTATTTTGCTATGCAAGCCATGCTCATAAGGAAGGGCACACAATTTTTAATCAAACCGGTGATACTTGCTGCTAGACAGACATTTGAAGGGCACAACTTCACCCAAACAAGAACATTCATCATAGCTGGACACAGACAGACAAGAGGTGGCTGTATCTTGTTATATGAAAACACATGGTTGTATAAAGATTTCTCTCCTCCATCACACTCTGACTCTAATATATTTGCAAACCTGCTTGATGGACCTCCAGATCAATCTGGGGCTGTCTCGTAGCAGCACCTCTTAGGTTCCTGCCCAGGTGCAGGGAGTCCCTGCACAGCAGCAACTGACAGCCAACACAAGTACATAAATCACTGACAGAAACCCAGATTTAACATCCACCTTATCTTTAAGCAGGAGTTGTAGCAGAATGGTGGGAATACCAAATCCAAGGCTTAAGGTGGGGGGCACTGCAGTACGAAGCTTCCCCTGGCACACTGACTGCTTTCACTAAGGACAGGACGTGGCAGGCAACAGTCCAGAGGCATCCATTCCTTCCCACGATGCTCTGCAGGCCCTTGTGGGTGCCTCATCTCCCAGGGAGACACGGAGCGGAGCGTGGCTGCTGTTACCATGGCTTTGGAAGAGAGACCTTCAGCAAACACACAGTGCTCGCCAATGAACACTGCTGTCGGCACAGGCACCTCTCTTGTTAGTGTAGCCGGATGTGCCAGGACCACTGCCCCATGGCAGCCTCTGCACCCTGCAACTGCACATCCCAGCAAAGGCCCCTCTTGGAATTCTCACTTACTCATAGACCTCCAGTAACCTTTAGGCTCAGAAATGTAAGTTAACATTTCCACCTGTATTCTACAGTTTGGCTTTTATACAGCTTCAACATAACCCACTGCTGTCATTCAGTCAGACCCAAGATTAATTTAATCCATTTTTCACTTCACTGGGGTTACTCAGAGACAATTTCAAGCAGAATATGAGTTCTCAGCTTTAAACAAATGCTCCATGTTTATTAATAAACACGTTTTTTTTCTGTTTCCTGACAAGGAGGTGAGTGAACCATGGGACTAAGAGAACCTTGTTTCTTGCAGATCTGGAGACTGCTGCTCATGCCCAAATAGCGTTAACACTGACACTCCTTTCCTAGCTGGGGACACCTGCATCTCTTGCTCCTTTTACACCTACTTGTTCCATCAAAATGCGACTCCACACCTTGCTTTGTAAAATGTGCCTGGTCCCAGCCCAGAGGGGCTCAATGAGCACAGAGACACAGGCAGAGGTCACGTCAGTATTGCCTCACTCACAGAAGCGTTCTCCAGTGGACTCTGAACTCACTGCTTGCTGTCACGCTCCCTGTGCCATTTCTTCGATGGTGCCTGTCAGCGAGGCTTCTTGGGTCACAGATATCACCACAACTGAACTTTCCTTCCAGACATTTATCTTAATAACCCATGAACATCTTTAGCAAGCCACCCCGCTCTTATTACTTCCATGAATATGCCAGGCAGGACCGATACACCTATCACAAAGGTTGTCAAACGTTTTCCACCATAAAATCATTGTCTTAAGGTGTTTACAGCTTTGAAAAGCTTCATTGGTTCTTTCAGCTGGGAAAGCGGGGTGTGTTAGGGTTCTTTCATCCATGCTAAAGCAGTTCTAAGACTGTTTCTTGTGAGAGACCTAATGCCGCCATGCCCTGGGACTGCAGCTCACCAAACTGACAGTGGAGGGAAGGGTGAGCTTTGCCATCTTTATGGTGAAGCAATCAACCTATGGGCAACTGATAAGTTTCCAAGAAGCTGCAGCTTGCATAGTATCTCAGTAGATGCTTGCTAGGTGCTCCCAGCTAAGTTCCCTAAGGATTTCATATATGTGAGGCCCAGCAGGATCTCCTCTGCAATTGCAGACAGTCTGGGCTTGGACCAAACACTTGGGCTGAAGATAGGACATATAACCCCCTTGTGTTCTCAGTGATCCTCGAGGATGGAAGCTGCCCTGTTTGACAACCAGGAGAACAACATGTAGACTAGTGCTCAAGAAACTGCCATTTGTTTCTCCACAAACTCATTTTTCCATAGGGAGTGGTAGGGTTGGAAAGAAGATCGGGAAAGGCCAGGCAAGTACATTAGCAGAAACAGCCTTGAGCGGGGTGGGCAGAGGAACAGTTTGAAGGACAGACTCCCGATGTCTGGCAGTTCCCTTCCAGAGCTTGGACCAGGTCCTAGGGTTTCCAACTCCCACCGCTCCTCCACCGTCTGCGAGCATCCATGAAGCCTCCTGGCAGGCCATCCTTCCCCCGCTGACACGCCGGCACAGCTGCATTGCCCCTTCACTGCATCACCGCTTGCTGTCAGTTCCCGCAGCAGCTGAGCTGGAAGCACCCATACACACTGTGCAAAAGGCCAGGAGAGCATGGCTGGCTGTGCCCAGTGCTGGGTTTGAGGCTCGTGGGGCTTCTAAGGCCTCGGGCCACACATCAAGTAACAAGGGTAAAGCAGAACACTGAGTACTTGGCTCATTAAGGGAATACCATCCGCTCACCCAATGAGACAGGGCTGCTGCCCAAAAAAGCAGATTAATGTAATAACGCTTCAAACTCATGCCCAAAGACCAGCCAAATCCATCTCACAAAGCATCTCTTCCATTTTCCTTCCTCGATTTTGCAGCCATAGAAGTTGCCTTCTCAGGACTGTTCAATGCCTGTGTGTTAAAACCATGCGGGGCTTCCCTGGGCCAGCTGTGGTACACAGGTGGAAACAACAGGACCCAGGAGCCGTCGGGGTGGGTACAGAGGTACAGCTGGTGAGGGCAGGGAGGTTTGCTGTGAACACTGTGATGCTGCCTGGGCAGGCAGCAGTGACCAAGTTCATGCACCCCTGTGCTCCCCACATGCACCCGGGAGCAGCTTACACACGCAGGCAGATGTGAAGAAGGAACCAACATCCGTTTCACACCGTTTCCCGGAGCTTCCCGAGCAGGATGCCATCGCATCGCCCGAGGCCAAGCCCAGCACATCCTCCAGGTGCACGATTCCCTCCATTTCAGTACCATGAGAAGGGCAAGGAGGTGACTATAACCGCGTCCAGGCGGGAAGGGGCAGGGCCGCAGACCCGGGCCCTTGCTCGGTGTCCGGAAGCCCGGGGCACCCCAGCCGGGCCTAGGCCCGCGGCCGGCGTTGAGTGACACGGGGCGGGCGGCGGGGCCAGGCTCCCTCCGCGTGCCGGGCCGCGTGCGGGGCGGGCCCGGCGGGGCCATGCGGAGCGGAACGTGACCGGGGCCACCGACCCCGGCAGGGAGCGGGAAGGGCGGAGGGAAAGGAAGGGAAAGGGGGGGAAGCGCCGCCTCCAGTCCCCGTCCCCGTCCCGGTCCCGGCGCGGGGGTGAAGCCGCACGGGGCCGGGCGGGCGGCCAAGGCGTGTCGCTGTCGGGCCGGCAGCCAGGGCCTCCCCCGCGGGCAGGGCCGCGGTCTGCCCGTGTCCGCCGGCCTTCCTGCCGCTCCCCGCCCCCGGTGGCGGCTGGCAACCGCCGCAGCGGGGTTTTCCAGCCCGTTCCCCTGCGTCTGGGGCGGCCGGCGCTGGCAGGGCCGTGCTGGGGTGCTGCAAGAGGGGAGTCCAACGGGGAGAACCCCCCTCATGGAGCGCCCGGTGCCTGTGTGTGACAGAGCGCTGCTGTGGCAGCATGTGGCAAAGCATCGCGGACAGGTTTTGGGGGGCCTCCAGTGAGCAGCGCGGAGAAGGGCACGCCAGAACGCAGCCCTAGGCAGGTAGCGACAGCTTCACCCGGCCTGAACGGCCCGTCCCTGCACCCGCGGCGGGCGGCTGCCGAGCTTCGCGCACTCGTTCTAGGGTGCGATGTAAACGCAGCGCGCCCTCGGCGTTGTGCGGGTGTGGGATGGTCTCATCCCAGAGGAGGAAACGGCACCGCCAAACTGACCCGTGCTCCCCAGTGCCCACGGCTGGGAACGTGCCTGCTGTGCCGAGCATGGGCCCGGCGTTAATGTCTCAGCACAGTCGTGCGGAGCGTGTTATTTTGGAAGTGTTGAGCTCACCTTTTGCTAAGCACATTCCCCAGGGATTCCAGGAGGTGCAGCAGGCAGTTAAAATAGAAGAACATGTGAGACCTTGTTCTCTCCAAAAGGCCTGAGCAGGCACTTGCATAATATTCAAATGTTATCCCTGTAATTACATCGAGTTTTACTTTTCACAACGAAAAAGTTCAGTTAGAACCTGGCGTTGCACAACTGGCATCCCTGCTTTTTAGCGTTTTGTACTTAATATTCCACTTACAAGCGTTTAACTTATTCACTAAAAGGACTTTTTCCAGGCTGTCATCTGGCAGTTTGTTACCTATCAGTGCAGAACTCCATTTACCTGGGAGTCTAACTGATCTGCTTGAGTTGGGCTTGCAAAGATGGTGTGATTTTCCAAACTGAGTCCTTGTATTGTGGTAGGGCTCATACAGCTGGAACCTCACTGGAGATGGATGGCTACAGCTTCATGGCCGATGTGCTGCTGTCCATTAGTGGCAATCTGGGCTTGCCGTAAATGCTGGTTTTGCCCCAGCTGATGCATTAGCTTGGTTCAGCAGAAATTGGTAATTTAGCACCATTGCTCAATCAATGCCTTGCTTCCTTTCAAGAAAGAAACCTTTCATGGTTTTTAATTCAGTGCCTCCTCATCTGCTGCAGGTATTGTATTTCCCCAATATAATCCTGGGGAAAAAAAAAAAAAAGGGAAAAAGAAAAGAGTTCCATCTCCTCTTAAATAAAATATGCTTAATATATAACTGATGCCTTATGTAAACCCGCTTGAACACTGACAGTGCACAGCTAAAGCGTTTGACATTCTCTCTCCTTACAACAGTATGTAATGCAGTTCAAATGTGTTCATGTTTGTTCCAGTAATAAGGGAAAAGGAGATGATCGTTAACAAGAATCAAGTGAAAAAAGCCCCACAGCACAGTCATTTTCTACGTCAAACATACAGGTTGTGCCAAGCCAAGAGGGAAGAGAGCTCCTGCCGTATTTTCACATGTCCAGGCTGTAAAGGGGTTTTGGAGGAACCGCCACTGCCTTTCCCATGTGGATCAGCACATGGCTGTGCCTGGGTAGGTGCCGCTTGCTTGAAGGGTGCATGAGGAGCCCTGGGGGTCTGGCTGGGAGATGCTCCGTGCCTCCTCTCATGCACTAGGACCTTTGAGGGCCCTGGCCAGTCCCTCAGTTTGTTAAAGAGCATTGGGCCACGCATAAACCCCAACTGACACATTCTTAAATGAATGCAGAAGGAAACAGAGCTGGTGGAGCTGGGTTTATTTTGATTCTTTTCCATGTAGCTGTAGCATTTAAAATTTGCACTTAAGAAAGCTACTTTTGCAGAGGTCTTGTAGGTAAATGTGTAATGTGAAAAAGAAGTTTAGTGGTTTATGGGGCTACTTACTCTAAGGCTTTCTTTTAAAGTGTTTCAGCAAGCGTAACACTGTATGTAACAGTGATTTTTCCGGATACATTTGGAATGATTAATTGTACCAGTTCCTCTCTTTGATAGCCACTTTTTTATAATACAGGCATCTTCTGGGACTAGAATTGGTGGCTCTTGTGACAGTGGCATGTTCAGAAGGAAGCAAGGCAGATCTGGCACAGCTGTGCTCAGACTCACCATGGATCTCAGCACCTCTCTGCAGTACCTGGTGCCTTCCAGCCAGCAAAGTGGCTAATAGTGAACAGTGCTGGACAGCTGGAACAAGCCAGGGTTGATGTACCGTGAAACTCCTTCTCTAGAGCTGTTGGCATCTATAGAAGACAAACTGTTAGCATCTGCTAATTGCACAGAAAGTGGATCAGTTGTGCATCTTTATATTGAGCAGGAAACTTTCTCAATAGTGCAAGAGGCAGCAAATCCAAATACCAATAGCACCGATGCAGGGAGATGGCAAAAGCCTTCAACATCCCATGCAAGGAATCCCCCTTCCCACTGAAACATTTGTGGAAAAGAAATTGGTAGTACAGGAATAGAGTAGAGAGTCAGAAAAGGTCTACAAAATATTTGACCATTTCATATTTATTTATGAATGTATATATTGAATATATATGAATATATATATATATTATCCTGTGCAGCTCATAGGCAAAGTGTCAGACCAATGCAAATTAACACTGCTGAGTCATGGCCAGAGTGAGGGGAAAAAAGCTAATGTAAAATGTGGCCTGAAAACTAACATGAGGGAAAGAAGAACTCATCCTGCAGCTTTTGTATTTTGTATGGAATGTGCACAGTTAGGGGACAGTGCACCAAGATACGATAAACAGTTTAAATGAAACACTTAAAAAGCCAGAATTCCTGCAAATAGGGGAAGAACAGCAAGACTGTTTTTCACCTCAGCATCTTTCAAGAGTTTAAAAAAGACCCCTCCCCAACTTAAAATCAGAGGTGCAGCAGAATAGATGGGTAAAAGCAATCTGGATAGTAGCAAACCCAGCAGCACTGGGTTTGTTTTGTATCAAATAAGAATGTATCAAGGAGCAGGACATGACTGTTGAAGTCATTCTGTGTTAATTGCTCTGAATACTTCAGGGTTTATTCTGCAGAGGTTCAGGTTTAAGACCGTACAACCACACATAGAATGCATGTCTCTGCAGCAGGGTTTATCTTAACCCTGGTTTTCCCAGCGTTGAGGATGCAGAAGGTGCTGGGGAGTGTTTGGCGCTCTGGAGGCGAAGGGGAGAAACGCTGCTTTGCTAGTCCAGAATAACAATTTTTAGCTTTCCATGAGCTTCCCCCTGCCCATCTCTCTGGGGGCAGCATGGCCTCTTCTCCGGAAGAGGAGGACAAGGCAGGCTCAGAGGAGGTTGGTAGTAGGGGGATGGATTTGGAGCGAGGGTTATCATTGTCCTGTGCAGCTCTGTCTTGTACCCATGGTCATCAATGCCTGTGTTCCACTGGTGCTACGCCTGCTCTCAGGAGGGGTGCAAAGTCCTCATCAGCACTCTGGCGTCACTGGGGCATTTATCTTCAAAGGTTGTTACAGGGCTAAAATGGGGCAGAGGGAGGGAGGTGGGAATGAGGACTTTGGGCTGAAACCGTGGCCACACCACCAGGACGACAACCCACAGCCTGTTTAGGCCAGTGTTGAACTCGTGTTCAGGGATGCTTTGCCAGCTCCCTTGGACTTGTATGAGGGCTCTTGGTTGTCAGTCCCTAGCACAGCTCTTTGCTTAAATTCCTGTTCCAGTTGTTCTGGTGGCCGGGGTTTAGAAATCTGTTTGAGCATTCGTTGTTTCTTACTAATTGCATCCTTCCACTTGCACATTTTCCTACCTTTGCCTCTTAGTTTCAGTGAGGCCTTCTGAGGTGAAGGCTGGCAGGGAAGCATTCCCAGCAGGAAGCTGGGCAAGGGCTCTGACCTTAAGTGGGTATTAGGAAACCCTAAGCATTCAAATGAAGGACAGGAGTAACAGCTGTAGTAAAGTTTATATTCTACTGATCATGGGACTTTCAGTTGTTTCCTATCTGTTTTTCAGTAACATTTCTGGTTCTGACCCAGAAGTCAGAGACATTACCTCATTGTCACGGGGTCAGTGGCAATTAGACTGCAAAGACCAGCCAAGCAGTGCCGCTGGGTACAATAGTCTGTGGCAGGCTTAACCTTCACGGTCACTGCTGCTGTGGAGGGACAGCCCTGCGGTGCCTTACAGCCCGCAAGGCCAGGCCTTACGTTCTAATAGCACGAGCAGGGCAATAAAGGCCCTTCCCTTTCATAACCCACCCCAGAAGGCATTTGCATACTTACATATCTTGGAAGACTGTGATATATTCAGGATTAATGCGTTAATGGTTTGTATCGGTTCTGTCTTGATTTTGAGTTTAAAATTCAGTTAATCTCCCCCCAAACAAAGGTGTAGTAATGATTTTAATGCAAGTACAATAGTTTATAGACATCAGTCATCCCATAGTTACAGTAAACATGATGTACGAAGGTTAAGAGCCAGGCCAGCAGCTATGTACAGCCTAACCAACTCAGCAGGGAGAGGCAGCTGTGTTTAACCTGCTACTGGAGAAGGTGACTGCAACAGCTCGTGCACTGGGGTAGCAATGCAGGGGCCATACCTGCTCCTGCCTTCAGCGCCGATTAGCAGCAGAGCTGCGTGCTTGAGGGCATTTCAAACTGAAACCAGGTGCTTCTCTTTTCTGGAGGTGGCAACTTTGTATTTCTCATCTGCTAATGCATCATGCATACTTCCTACTTGTATATGATAGACTTGAATCACAGGTCCTGTGCAAGCCAAAACGTGGTAACTCTGGATTTGAGAGCAATTCACTTTCAGATAGCGTGTTTAATAGTCACCCCAAACGAGACGGCTGAGCCACCAGATGAAGGACCTTGGTTGCCAGCTTCCCGCTGTTATTCATTATTGACTGAAAGGGTTTGTCAGGCTGGGTGGGCAGGATGCTGCGGGAATGCATGCAATAGGAAGCACTGCCTCATCCTGGCTGGATGCCAGAAGGGCTTTCCTCCTCCATGTTGTCACCGGTCCCTCTGATTCACTCTGTCTGCCCAGCTTGCTCTTGCATGATTTCATGGACCATCTCTGGCTTTTTGGTTCAGGAAAATGTAATGTTCTACTGGTGTAATTTTCCACTGTATAAAATCTGCGTTTTGGCATAGGCTGTTATAACCCCACTCTCCCAAAGAAAGAATCTGGAAGAGACGTTAGGGGGATAGCACTGTAGGTATTTTACAAGCATGCAATCTTCCCTTTTGCTTTACAATTCTGATTGCTTGAAATTAGGGTGAGGATGTGGGCGAGGAGCAAGACTTTTCCCTACTGTCCTGTCAGTCTGAGTACTAGACCCACGCAAAGACTAGGAACTATGCTCAACAAAGGTCTGAAAACCAAAACTAGGAGCATTTCATTTCTCACCTTGTAGGCACCAACTCAAGCCCTAAGTTTGGGGTTTCATTTCCCAAGTAATCAATGGGTTATATGTGAGAGACAGGAGAGCCTCCTGCAGGAGCTGGCAGAGGTGTAGCCTCTGGTCACTGCCTGACATGGTCTGGGGCTGCTTTTCCCACAGTGATTCATGACTGGGAGCCCTGCCCAGGGCGAGGCGGGAAGTAAACCACAGTACATGCTGGGCAGCAGCATGAAACAGCCACACAAAGCACTCCCAGTGGGAGTGGGAGAGCACTCCCAAAGTGGGAACCGGAAGGAATGCCCTTGCATGCCTGGGGAAGATTTTAATCATGCCCTTCCAGGTAAAAGCTCTAAGTGGGAAGCTATCCCTGAGATAGGAGTTCCTTCATTCCTCCATGTATGGGTATTGCTTTGAGCCCTGTAATGACACTTCATTGCTATCCAGGTGGGAAGATCAGGTAGCACAGTGCCCTGAGGTGCAGCAGCCTTGCTGTCCATGCCTGATCCAGGCAACAGGGAAATATTTTGATTCAATATTCACTAAAACAGTAGCTGCGCAGAGATCTGCTTCCTGGAGTGCTACCGGTGCTATCACCAGTCTCCTCAGTCCAATAAATGCTACCAGATGTAAAGCAGAACAGTTTCAGGAGAAGATGGTGGCATCTTCCCTGCTCTGGCTGCAGAAATGGCTGATTTGGAAGGTAGGTACCATCCAAAGTATTTCTCATGTTAATGATCCAGGCCCAAGCTCCCTGCAACACTGGGACCCTCCACGTTTTAAATGTGTCTGGCCCTGCCCCGGCTTTTAAGATGTGCACTTGATCAGATCACACACATGAGTGTTGAGGGCTTGGACACAGGCCAGGCATCAAACTTGGGTTGTCCCAAGGACAGCAATAAATAGGTATTTAGGAGCTGGAAAGGGAAGGCATACTCACAAGTTTTAGTAGCACTTTCTCAGCAGGTCACTGCCAGAGAGGGCTCTAAGCATGAGCAACTGGTCTGAGTCATCATGAACTGTCTGACATGAAACCCCATTCAGCCTGGTCCTCACCTGCCTTAGCTCGAACTCCCCAAGCAGGTCAGTATATCCTGTAATACTTGTCCTTGGTTCATGCCTGCAGCATCCAGGAGCTCATTCTGTTCCTGCTGGGTTTGAGCCTTCAGGCTGGAGCACACCAAACCTTTCCTGACAAACCTGAGAGCTCCCCCGGTGCAGCAGCACCTGCCATTTGCTCTTCAGAGAGAGCTGGTAGGGTCCAACAAGGAGAAAGTCCCGGTGGTCATTCCTCACCGGTACGGTTGAGGACTGGTTGTTAGTTGGTAGAGCATGCCCTTAGAAATGGACTGTTCTGCCTGGGTGGGTACAAGCCAGGTCCACCTCCTTCAGGCTCTCCATCCCGGGTATCCTCTACACTGAGCTGGTGCTCTGGGCTCTGTGCAGAAAATCTTCACAGGGCCACAAAGAAACTTAGGAACGGCCATGATAGCACTGACATCAAAGGTACTGAGAGGAACCTGCCTTTCCATCTCTCTCTTCCCAACTTCTACATAGAGCAGGCTTTGGAGGCCACCGTTTCCTTCTATTCCTTCCACTTCCTGATTTTAGGGAAAAAAAAGAGCAAGCTCTTATTGCTAGCCACAAGCACACACCTTCAGGTGAAAGACTCCTTGATGTAGCAGAGCAGGATGTCTGGAGGCACGTTCAGGATGAGCCCATCAGCAGCATTTCCCTGCGGATGACTCGTCCCGCCTGTCTAGCCCTGCTTTTCTGAGGTTTCCCATAGCTCTTGTCCTGGCTTCTTCCAGTCACAAAGCAGCCGTAGGTTTGGGGGTGTCTTCAGGGCAAGTCTGGATTTCCAAGGATCTGCGTTTTGGGTTTAGGTAGTTTAATCCTCTTGTCAGCTCTGGATCTAAGCAAACACAATCCATGTTGGTCTTTGCAGAAATCTCCCAGCCATTGAGGTGACTTTTCATCCTTGAATGAGATCCAATGGCTGCAAAATCCAAACTAAGGGCGAAAAGCACATTTACAGTAAAGGTAGTCATTGGGACACATTGCAAAGACCTGGACCAGATTTACTGTCATGGGAAGATGATGTTCCTGAAAGACTAGCCACTGGTAACAGGGTTGGACACAGAACTGTTGGTTGGGAGATACTCTGATTTAGATCTGCAAGTAGTCATGTTGCTGCATTGTAATGGTTCACTGGTTTATGAATAATGAATCATCCTGTGATTAAACTGATGTGAAAACTCCCATGGTGTGTAAATAGAGGCAAACTACAATTTTTAGCTACTTTCAGGTATGCTAACACTGAGAGGATATAATTTTCTTTCTGTAATTTAATCATACGCAATGTTTGCTACCATCATTCATAAGTAAAAGTTTCTTACAGACTTAACAGATTGTGTTTCCATCTCTGTTGAGTAAAAACAGTATTATGGACACAAGCGAAATGGAAATCGTAACACAGCATCTCCACTATTTTAAGAGTCATATTGAAACACATGGAACAGATAAGCAATTCCAGTCTTCGCTGCCTTCAGATTTGATGCTCTGCGTATTTACTTAGCGCTAGAAAAGGAAAGTGAAAACAAACCCGTTGCCTCAGTAAGCCCCGGGAACAGGCTTCACTTCTGCCCTTTCCTGTAGGACTGGGTAGCAGCTCCAGGCAATGGAAGGGCTCTGGACAAGCGAGAGCTGCAGTCTTTCCCAAAGCGTGGCAACAGAGAGAAAGGGGGCAAAAGAAGGACTGGGTGTCAGGGTAAGAAGAGCCGCCTGAGAGGGACTAATAGGTAAAAAGCTGAGACACAGATGATGGCTTTTCTGGATGGAAAGGCTGACTTGAAATGGGTCTGGCTGTTCCGGCTCTGTGGTGCTCGTGGGGAAGCACCTGCCTTGAGGCAATAAATGTAGCTTGTTTCCACGCAGCCTGTAAACGCATCCTGGGACTGTGACTTTGGCTGGGCACAGGGTGGCTTTCAGACCTTTCCCCATGTTGCACCAGCTCAAAGTGCTTCCATTTTTCCCATGGAGACCTGAGTACAGGAGGAAGAGGCTCCAGCTGCCAGCAGAGCTGAGCTGCAGCAACAGCTTCCATCAGCTGGGGTCCCAGGATCGCACTAAGGCCTCATCACATCCAGAGTAGTGCTGCAGGTGTTGTGCGTTCTCCTGTCAGCAGTTAAGGTCTATATTAGTATTGTCTGTTGTCTTTCTAGAAGCTTGCTTATGTGCAATTGCAATTGCATCCATAGTTGGACTTCCCTAGGTTGAGTTTGATTTGGACAAGAATTGTGCTCATCCTTTTTTCCCCTCCAGCCTTACATAATTTCATTTCCACATTGCCCACTCACACACCTGCAGCAGAGAAGCATCACAAAACCTCATGAGAGCATGCCAAAGGTGGGCTACCTGGTCTGATACAACCATCCAGCCTGGCATTGCCTGAGTGCTTACCAGAGTTGAATTTCTGTATGACTAAGCACAGCGGCAGTGGTGGTTGCAGCTCAGGGCGCTGCTCCCTATTTGTCTTTCCTTCCTCGGTTTGTCTCAGTTTAGAAATGAAGAAAAAAAGTGGGTTCACATGCTATGTGCTGACAAGACTTCACTGTTATGGATGGCAGGAGGGGTATGAGGCTCACAACGCAGCCAGGTACTGGAAAGATACTTGTCACTGCAGATTTTGCTTGTCATATGCAGAGGTGACATGCAGATCTCCCCTCTGACAGATTGAGAGTCATTCCGAGATCCATCCACCCACAAAAACCACAGACATGCTGCTTTACTCAAATCTTTACTTTAACCACCACTTTGTGATGCAAAACTGGTGGAGTTTTGGGTACTTTTTGGTAAAAATTAAATCTTTATAGGGGTTTTCCAGCATCCTTGCTGCTTACTAAAAACAAATCAACATTAGCCTACTGGATGGGACAACTCGGTTTACTTGTGGGTGGCTTTGACATTCATCTCATTAACATGTTTAGTCTGAAAGAAGGTCGGAAAGGTAGCAAATAAAAAGTTGGACAGAGAAAACAGCATCTCTGCAGAGGTTATTCCTTATGCCTCAGTGAAAATAGCAGTTTCACATTGTTGGAGTATTTGTACTGATTTTACACCGAATACCAACGTCCTGTACTGACCACGTTTAAAGATGAGCAACATGGGTTGGTCTGTTTGTAAAACTAAATGCTCCATGGTAAAGCTTTTGCTCTTCACTGATCAGGAAATTCACAGTTTGGGACTGAATTTCCATCACAGCATATAAGAATCTGGTCAAGGCAGCTCAGAGCCAGGCAGTCTCCAATTAAAACAAAGAGCCACCCAAAGCAGTAATCAGTAGGCTTATGGCCCCTTTGTGTCCTGTGTTGTAACAGCTACTCAATGCCATACTTGCTCTAGATGTTTTGGCATGGGTACAGTTCACAGGCATCCCTTTAACACCTCGCTTTGGGTGATCGTACAGCTGCCTGGGAAAATGGCAAGGGGGGCTGCAGGAGTGCAAAGAACACACATGGCAACGTCTTCAGCTGCTTATGTTGGAAACGTAAAAGGGAAAGTACTCCAAATAGGTTTCTCTTGTTCAGAAATACAATGGGCAATTTAAAGAAACCCTATTAAGCATGTGTGTAGGAGCATTTCCCATTCTGGGAGACAAGTTGAATTGTTATACGGAGCTATATTATGACTTTCCCAACACGGCATCAATCAAGACCCCATTATGTAACGAGGTATCCATCACACGCGCCCCATCGCGCGTCCCCGCCGCGAGCACAGAGAATGCAATCCCGGCTCCTTTGTCCTGCCCTCTGCCAATTTGCTGTAGAATTGAAGCCGAGGCTTGAATTTGCCATTGTGGCGGTGCCGGGGCCGCGGCGCCAGGGCTGTGCTTTCAGAGCGGTTATTTGCATTGCCTTGATTAGCATGTCACCTGCTTCATTAGAGAAGAAAATTCTCATCCACGGACTCAGCCATTCATGCAAATTGGAGAATACACGGAGATTCTTCCCCTCTAGGACTTCCCATTATTAGTAAGATTGGTAGATTCTTTTTGTTCCTTCCTCTTCGGAAGGTCACTTTCATTTTCACCTCCAAATGAAAGCCCTGCTTCAAAAGACAAAGTAATAGTCTTCCCAAACTTTAGCACACAGCAATCCTGCTTAAAGGAATCTGATGCCAAAGAAAATCTCAGGTGCACGCAAGACAAATGGGAACTCCCCAGTTTCGATCTAATCCTTACACTAACTGCCATCTGTCAGTGTCACCAAATCATTCATTTTACTGGACATCAGGGAAGTGCTTTTAGAGCCCATAAGCTCCACGCTGTGTAGGGCCTAAATCTCCTGAGCTCAGCTGAGCAGTTCCTTCTTAAGTCCTCAGCAAACATGGCCTGATAGCATGTGTTTCTCCCTTCCTTCCGTTTCCCTCACAATTCACCTTTTCCCCAGTCAAGAAATCCTTTGTGCTTTCCCCCTCTGGCATGCCCACGCTGTTTCTTATTGAAGGTGGCACCCAACCAGAATCCCTCCAGAAGGGCTCTAGGGGCACCAGCTGGAGCACAGCAGGCACGTTCTGTACATATCTACACTACCACAGACCAGGAACGAGCCACCTTCTCCTGCTGCATTGATGCTTTCTGGTGCCATGCTGTCACCCCTGGACATTCTCCAAGGGCTTCTGCCTAACCAGCCCCCCTTGCTCTCCACCCGGCACCAGGTCACTGGCTCTGGGAGGAGATGGTTCCTCCCGGCCACCCCACATATGGGCCCTGCATCAGGAGCAAAGTCCGCTCTTTTGCCCAATTCATTCTTATTGGGGTCTGCAAGTGCTAATTTTGTTCCTTGAAGTTATATTGTGATATTCGTAGCTATTCCGCCCAATAAACAACACACACCAAGCTCAGTGCTTCCAAAGGCTTCCCCATGTTCAGTTAATTTCTGATGTCCCCAAGAAATGCTGGTGCAAAACCTCTCTGCAGAGGTGGGCAGGAAGAGCCATCTACCTTATCTTACAGCATCTCTCAGAGGCGATGCTCAGCCTCCCGGGTCCTGGCTTAAGGAAACTAAAGGTAACACTGCAAATTCTCATCTCAGGTTTTGGAGTGGGGTTTTCCCCACAGATTGTGAATAGAGCTTTTTGTGATTTCAAGAGATATTGAGCTTTTGTGGAGAAAAAGCCACCCAAAACGTGGTGCTTAAACAGATCCCGCACACAGCTTTTCCTTGAGATCAATGACAAGCTGCCATGAGACACCAGATCTCAGTCCAGAATGGGAAAGCCCTCACACAGGCATTTAGTCTTAGAAGCTGCAGAGTCAAAACACTGCCAGCCTCCTTGGCTGCGGCAGGCAGAGTGGTTCAGCACATCCAGAACGATCCAATCCAGGAAGAAAATTCCAAAAGCCTTGACCCAAATCATGCAAGAAGAAAAAAAAAGTGGGAGTGTGTGATGCTTATGCATGAAACTGGATTGCAATAACGAACCTCTGCAGCAATTATCGACCTGTTTGCAGGTGGAGGGCAGGAAGACAGGAGAAGGCTTCCGCTGCTGACCAGGAACTGGTACAGACTCTGCTTGTGCTGGGGAAGAAGCGTGACCATACAAACCCTCCACATCACCACACGACAAAGCCTCCCAAGCCAACCCACCTGCCCCATGCCGCGGTCCATGCCTGCAGTCAGGGCAGGGGCTGTGCTTCGCCTCAGATGCCGCTCTGCAGCTGTAGCAGAGGCAGAAAGAAGAACTATCCCTTTTTGCATGTCCCCACATCTCCAGGGAAGGAACCACCACGTGAACACACCAGGTTCTACCCAGCTGACTTCTGCACGCATCACTGCGCACACCGGGGTGTGTGCCTTTTGAAGCACCAGGGACTGCTGCCTTCTTAAGGTAAAGGCGAAGCAACACCGCACATTCATACAGGTGCCCTCTCAGGCTGCGCTGCAGCCTCCTCCCTTGCCTCTCACCTGACTCGCCAAGGCTCCGGGAAGCCTGAGAGATGTGTGTGTGTGTCTGCTTATCCCAGGATGGCACGAAGGGAAGGAGTGAGTCAGATACATGTCTCTGCTGCTCAGAGAAAATGAAATCCTGCTCCTTCATTGCACAACCCCGATGGCAGTCGCATCCATCATGCTCCCTCTGCATACACCTTGCTGAGAGCCAGTGGCTGCGGAAGGGAGGAAGACAGATTTACCAGGATATGCAGAGAAATTACATGCAATTAAGAAGTCACAATCCCACCAATAAATCTCTGGCTCGAAGGCTGCTGGCCAGGCTGCTCTCCCTCCCTCCCACCCTCTTAGATGCACTCGCATTGACGTTTTGTGATGACCTGTGGCAGGGAGACGCACCCTTTTCAGACAGTTGTGTGCACTTCCCAGATTAAGGATGATTAATTGTACCAGGTACTTCCTGCTACATCTTAAATCAAATCCACATCAGCAGCAGCACTCCTGTGCACACAATACTTGGAGCTGGAGTGGTTATTTTTAACTCTCACATACTCCATGTCCGAGGATGTGAAGCCTAAAACATGAGTGGCAAGAGTCTGAAGTATCCAAAACGGAGTGATCACAAGCGAGGCTGCTGAGACACCACTGCCTCTTGCTGCTGGAGGAGCAGGGACTCCCTCTGGTATCACAAAACCAACCGCTGCCCCTCCTGCTCTTGTGACCATCCTTACCTGCCAGGCCCAGGCAACTCTGCTTCTGCGACAGCGAACACAACCACACGGCCCCTTGGAGGGGGAGACAAACCACCAGCAGCCTCTGACTGTAGAGTATTTTGCATCATTTATTTAAATACCTATATTTATGCATTTACAAATTTTCATAGCTCCGTTTGTAGCTTTTTTTTTTTTCCTTTTTAATTTTTTGTAGACAGTATTGCAGAGAAGTCAGCTTTTGTAAAATGAGGTCCATGTATAAAACTATGCAACAGACTGGAGAAAAAAAACCCGAAACAAGTTTCCTTTCATACTCTCTAGAATCAGAAACCAAAGAAAGTGACTGAATGGAGGGAGAGAGATAGAGAGGAAGGAGTGGGACAGACCAACCTCAAACCAGTGGCTCTCTCACAAGCATTACACACGTCAGTGCTCAGCTACAATCCTAACGGGATAGGTTGTGTTTCAGTCGGTGCAATGCCTGTTTGCTAAAGCTTTAGCAGGCACATAGGTCTCTAATGAAAAAATAAAGGGAAAGGATCCTACACACTGAGAATGCAAAGCCTGGCCAGCCTCACGATAGGCTTTAGGTGTCGTAGCACAAAATGCCCATAGGAGACTGCGCCGACTCACCAGTAGTGCATCCTCATCCCAAACTTCTTTTTGCATAAAAAGTTCCCTTTAAGAAATCTTAGCATTTAAAAAACCAGGTATCTGAGCTCTTCTAGCCTCAGGATTTTGAAGAAGTCACTTGAAAAATACCTCCTGCTTTCCTCCTTTGGAAGCTTCAAAGTAACGCGTTTGCTTTGATTGATACCGATTTGACAGCTCACAGATCCCCAGTGTTATCTCTGGGAGGAAGAGGCAACAAATATGGCATTGCAAGATATTTACACACATGGTACAAAAATGTCCGAGGGTATGAAAAATCACCAGTTACACATTTCTGCAGCAGCCTCATTTACACCTGTAATTTTATACCATTTATTACATTGTACTAACACACCAGATCCAAAGATGTGCACTCCCTTTAGGACATTCAGGAGTTACAAATATATTGTGATTGCATAATTCATATTGCACAATTGTATAAAAACATAAATACTAGCTATTCTATCTTCTTTTTTAAATACAAAATACATGTCACATAGTCAAATATTCTTTTCAAGTGCAATTCAGGTGCTCTCTTTAAGTCCTTCCAAGAAAAAGGCAATTTTGATAGTTTTGGCACAAAGTTTAACCTCTGTCCTGTGCCAACAGTTCTAATTACAATAACGTATGCCCCAGACTTTATATAGTAGCAGTCATATACATATAGTATAAAAACAGGTTATTTACAAGGTGAACTGAACGTACACAGAAGCAGCCTCAGTGGTCGGGTCTGAGCTCTGGGTTAGCATTACTCGTGCTGCTGCGAGAAGGGGTAAAGTGGCCTTTCTGACTTATGCCGGTTGCTGCAGGTTCACATTCATGGGCGGGGGGTGGCCGAGGAGACCGATGCGCTGCTTCTGCTTCCTCTGCTCCGTCATCTGGAAGATCAAAGAGTTTGCTCATTAGGCCCAGACACTTCCTGTGCTCGCCCAGGGCCTCTCGTGCTCCGCGTTCACTCTGAAACCCACTTTCTACAAGGAACACCCCTCTGTCCGCTGTGGAAGAGGCGACTGCGAACCGGTCTCGTGCACATTGGGGATGCCCATCGACTTGCTGGGGTGGCTGGCTACTGTATGGCAAGAAAAGGTCTCTGGACAGCAGGCAGCCAGCAGGAATTAGTGCAGAGAGCAGCTTGTGAAGCCTCTCCCGTTAGGAATTCTTTGTAACCGGTCCAACGCATGAGGCAGACGAGACGCAGAGAGCGGAAAAAAGGGGCGAACCCTCAAGTGAGGCTGGGAATACCCTTGCCTTTGCTGGAATAGACTCGCGCGCTCCCGCTCTCACCAGGAGCCAGCCAGCATCCCTTCCCATCTGCCAGGAGCCAAGACGCAAGGCAGGGCTGGGAGGTTAACCACCTCACTGCCAGAGAGCTCTGTCTTTGGCAAGGCTTCCCATCAGATAAAATAACGTTTCTCCTAATAGATGCAATCGTGACCTAAAACGGGATCATCTGTTATTACTGATAGTGAAAAACGGCCACAATCCAATTCTCCACCCTGGGGTTTTTCAACCCTTGGGAGGCCTCTGACAACTTGTGTAAGCTGACAGGCCACGTAAGGAACAGCTTCACGTGGGCAGTCTCCAGCAGCAAACAGCTGGATCACTGCACCCGTTCCCCGCAGCTCCTCAGCTTCAGAGATGCTGGCATGTGGGCTGGCCTGCAGCAACCGTGCCAAGGAGGAGGCCAGGACAGCACCTTGCCCCTGGACCAGTGGGGCGAGGGGAGCCCAACACTGCTCCTTGGGCACCCGGGCTCCAGAGAGAGCCCCCACACCCTCAAAGCAACGAACAAATGTACAACCACACCACTGCAAGTGATTCAGTGTGGCATCAACACAGTGTGCGCAAGGGGCTGTGCTCACATCCTGGTGACTCCAGCAGCATGCCCGTGCACCAGAAATCCTGGCTGACTTCCCACTAAAGTGATTTTTCATTCAGGCAGAAGATAGGATTGAGAGTAGTTTTCTCCATGAGAATTAACTAAGCTTCCTGCAAGGCTTTTCCTGCAATATTTACATCAGCAATCTCATTCTTTCAGCTTTTTGATATTTAATGACAAATGTCAGCTGATGTAATTCTTGTGATAGAAACTCGAGGAGGACAGGGTAGCGTGCTCACACGTTCAGTTCATTTCTAACATGCACTTGGATGCATTTGGTTTCAGTGACAGTGAGAAGTCTTCCCATCTCTGGAGCAGCAGACCCCAACGTGCTGAGCAGCCAGCAGCTGGCCTTGGGGCCTGGAGTTTATTGTAGGGAAAGGAACTGGTCAAACCACGCAGTTCCGAGCAATCCCCAAGGGCTCCTGGGTTGAGCAGCCCTGCACACACCGCTGCCTTCACTCAGGCCTGCTGTGTATAATTAGACTCATTTAACCACCAAGGAAAGGACTGAAATGCAGTAATTCCTCTTGAAACCATAATGAAACTCGAGTGCAGCCCAGCGCCTTGCTCTCTGCCTGACCCAAGGGGAGGCAGAGCTGTTCTTTTCACCTTTCCAGGAAGGTGACAGCAGCCCCCAAGGTCAGGTCCCACCTCCCAGTCCTCTGTACCACACTTCTGGAAGTCTCTTCTCACACAGGGCTTGTAAACCTTCACAGGCAAATGGGAGCAGGAGGAGAGGGGTCTTTCCACTGCTCTCTAGTCTCAGACACACACACAAGCTACTTCCCTGCTGAACCAACTGGGACCTTCTCTAACAGCTTCTAAGCTAACCCACAAGTTGGAAATAAAAAGAGGTAATGAGGACTTCGTTTAAAAAATGCCCACAGACACTCATTAGCTTTACTGAGCAAACCAAGAGCCATGATTTCAAACAGCCAATCGACTGATTCAGGGGCCACATGAAATAAAAATGGGAGGAAAAAAAGCACAATAAAAAGAATCCATATTTTCATGCTGTGTAGATAAAGGATGGTGCACCCTGATGTAAAAGACAGACCTCCTTAAAAAAGGGAAGAATAAAGCAACCAAGCATAAAGCAGACAGAGAAATCCAATCGCAATGTTGATGAAGAACGTTATTAATCCTGCAAGATGCTTAATGTTTGTCTAGAGGGCACTGGGCTGCAAGACGGGAAAACTTTATCACATTTACCTAGAGAGTGAACCTCTTGGAAAGCTTTGTGGCTGCAGTGACTGTACACCTGGGTCTAAAAGGCAATAAAAGCTGCACACAACATAGTGCAGGAGAGCTGCCAGCTATAGGAATAATGCTGACGGGATTGAAAAAATGAAACCGAGGGGCCTGAAGTTCATCTGAGTCAAGCTGGACTCTCCGATAACCATACAACAGCACAGACACATGCCGCCTTGTTCCAAAGGTTATGGGTGAGTTGGAGTTAAGAGCAGGAACGGGAGCAGGGCACGTGCTGTGCCCTGCCTGTGCACGTACACACGGACACGCCAGCCCCTCCAGTGAAGCCAACCTGAGCCGCAGCTCCAGCACTGAGTCACCTCAATGGCAACAGAGGCCAGGGTCCACGCAGTGCGAAGGGACTGCCCTGAGCATGGAGCCAACGTCTATTGGAAATGCCTCCAGCTTACTGACATGGGAGGATGGCCCTGGAAAGGGCTTCTGGATGATTACATCTAATCCCCTGCTGTTGCAGGCAATTAGGCTGTAGTCTTTTTGCACAGAACTGAAGCGATCGAGATTTTAATGGCTCTTGGTGCAGCACTCTGGATTTCAGTTTCTAACAATTAGAGTCTCCAGAAACCTAACGAGCTTGAAAAGCAAATGAATATGAGGTTTTCCCTTGATTTAATTACAGTAAAATAAATACAAATAAAAGTTCCCCGAGTTAGTTCCTTTTCCTGGAGACAGCTCTTGATCGGGAGGGGGAGGTACTGCTTTTGTCACCTAATTGAAGCATCCTGCAACTTTAGCAGGGCTCTCTGCAATGGTACTTAGGGGATTGCCTAAAAGCTATCACAACATTAATGAAGCTGGTTTCCTCTTTTGCTTTTACAGCCAAATAGCTTTCTAAAATTCTTATTTTCACAAAGAGTGAGAAGGGGTTTTAGCGCTTGGTCAGCCAAGAGCTGCAAGCTTCAGAAAGATACGCTCTCTGATCCAGAGCTGGCTGTGGCTGATGCAAAGACTTCTGGTGACTGCAGACCGCTTTGAGTCAGACCCTTCAACAAGGAGATGCAAGACACATGCTTCAGGATAACTGTTTCCAGGCAAAACAGCAAAACCACTACCAGCAAGTATTAAAGCACAGACAAAAGAGCAACTGCCTCTGTCCTCAAAACCAACTAGAGCATGGGGGTCCATGGCACAGTGTCTGAAAACTAATTACAGTAGAAAGCATCAAGGTTTTCTGCTCCAAGCCCTACACGTTAATCCGTTCTTTGTGCTCCATAGGGTGTTGGGCCCAGCTCCATGACAAATACAGAGCATGATCGGAAGGCAGGGAGCCAGGATCTCAGTCAATATTAGCTTCCAGAGACTCATGTCTCCATGAAGATAACTGGCTTACAGAGAAACCCAGCCTACCCAGAGCAGAGGTGGGAAGCAGGAATCCGATTAGTATTGGAGAGAGCTGTGCCAACTGTGCTACAGTCGGCAGATCACATCTGAAGAGATAACGAACCAAATCTGTTGGCCATTTCTGCCCCGGGCACTTCTATCGACTGCCCCAGGATACCATCATGTGCAAGTCAGCAATTAATTTTATCCAGTGCCAATATCTATATAAACTAAACTAATTGAACCATCTGGCTCAGGTTATTAATCCATAAAGATAAGCAGCTAGTCACTTTGCCGCCACAAACAGGTCCTGCCAGGGCAGGCAACAGCATTTTCCCTTTTACTTCCAGTTAGGCTGTAATCTGTAAAGACAACAATGAAATAAAGCCCTACTGCCTTTGTGGCTTTCACAAAGCTATCGCTGGGTTTGGGCCGGGAACAATCCCCATGAGCCCCAGACAAGCCAAAAGTTAACACGAGTCCTCTAACTCGTGGGGCAGAAAAACTACTGCACCAATAAAAGACAGCATTCATGTGTTAAGTAGCAGCAATACATGCTGCAAGGCAAAACATCTCTGTGGGTACCTCTGTCTGCGCTGCAGTCTTGAGTTTGACAGCAGCCAAATTGTATCTGCATTAGCAGCACAGTGATAGCACAGAGGAGAGCAGCACGAGCTAAACCACTCGAGTGTTCCTCCAGTTTCTCAGCGGGTTTTGAGGTCCATGCAGTAACTCAGTGCTTCTGTCAGTATCACAACCTCTGACTTAGAGGTCTTAGGGTTAAAACCTGTCACGACATCATTACCACCACCACCGCATACATACAGGCTTCCTGCACACCAATGAGGACTGATTTAACTACAGCTTTCATTTTAGTAATGCAAGTTTTCCCTTTTTGTAGCAGCTACTTTGGACTACACCACTTGGGTACACACTGCAGGCAGGTCAGCTGCAGTACAGGGCTTTGGAAGGGCATTTTGTTGGTTCACTTCTTTCCTAACCGTGAGCTGCTTTAGAGAAGCTCTTCATGGCTTTGCAGAAGCCATGGAGCTGTAAAACACCAGTTCATACAGGAGGCTTGCAGGACCTTTGTCCTGCCCATAGCAGTGCACGGCCACACATTCGCAGCCAGTTCTGCCTTACCTGATCTTTAAGCTCCGACAGCTGGCCAGAGAGGTTGGTCACAAGCTTCATGGTGGACTCCAACTTCTCCTGCAAGTTCCTCAACTCATTCTGCTCCCCTTCCGAGTCACTGCTCACAAGCGACATGGCCCTCATCCGGGGGAACCAGTCCAGGTTTCTCTCCTGAGAATCAGACATGAGTTCACAGTTAGCATTTGCAAAAGGAAAACCTGCACCCGAGCAGCTGAGTGCAGACAGCTCTTCAATGCCACCCGGGGACAGCCCTCACACACACAAGCTCTGCAGTTATTTTCATTTGCATCGCACTGGAAAGTTTGCAGAATTGCCTGCTAGAGGCAATGAGCCACTTCAGAGGTAACTGCTGAAAACTACGGCTGCTTATTGCTGGCTTTTCCTTCCCAGCAACTCACTCTCCCCAGCCACTTCTTCTTCAGATACACTTGAGTGTAATACATGAACACCGGACAGTAAAACAGCCCAGATTTCATGTCTGGACATGCATTTTCCAGTGCTAGCCATCTGCTGCCACAGAATCATAGAACAGTTAGGGTTGGAAAGGACCTTAAGAGCATCCACTTCCAACCCCCCTGCCATAAAGAGGACACCTCACACTAAACCATCTTACAGTCTTTTGTGTTTGTTGAAGACTGGGCTGGAGCACCTCCTGTATGAAGACAGGCTGAGAGAGTTGGGGCTGTTCAGCCTGGGGAAGAGAAGGCTGCGTGGAGACCTCAGAGCAGCCTTCCAGTATCTGAAGGGGGCCTATAGGGATGCTGGGGAGGGGCTCTTCATGAGGGACTGTAGTGACAGGACAAGGGGCAATGGGTTCAAACTTAAACAGGAGAGGTTTAGATTGGATATAAGGAAGAAATTCTTTCCTGTGAGGGTGGTGAGGCACTGGAATGCCCAGGGAAGTTGTGAATGCTCCATCCCTGGCAGTGTTGAAGGCCAGGTTGGACACAGCCTTGGGTGACATGGTTTAGTGTGAGGTGTCCCTGCTTATGGCAGAGGGGTTGGACCCTTAAGGTCCTTTCCAACCCTGACTATTCTATGATTCTACGAGTTTCTGCTGATAAAGCTGGTTTGCTGTCTTTGTCAAGCAAACTTTGGCTGTTCTTGCTTATGAAAGAAAGAAGAAGATTCTACCTGGGAATACTTTCATAGTTGAAATACTTCCTTTTTAACGAAAAAAAAAAATCATATTCTGAGTTACTGGATCAGGCTAAATGTGGGAAAGATTAAGTTACAATGAACTGCTTATAATAGCTTTCATTCAGGCATACAAATTCTCTTACATTCCATGTTTAAGTTACAGTCAGGAACTTCAGTGGACACGTGCTCAGTTTTATCAATATGTCCATAGAGGCTCACACATACACTCATGTACATGCCAGTGATATTAAAAATAAAAGCAGGAACAGAATAGAAAGCCACAAAAGAGGAGGAGGGGTGCCCACTGCAGCTTAACACCTTAAATTTCAACACCGAACTGGTTTCCTATCAAGTCTGGTTCTCCTCCCACACTGGAGATTCTGAAATGGAAATCAAACAAATGCTGGATGAGATAAGGATGTGTGCCCTCTCATAGGTGACACTGCAACAGCTGGTAGTATTTTAAACAAACCAGATGAAATGGCAATGGCCTAACTGGATTAACAGTATCCCAAACCAAAGGCAGATCAGCATCACTGATTAACAGCAACCAAAGCTTGCCCCAGCCAGGCCCTTCGCTGAGCTCTCTCACAAACCTATGGCTTATTGCTACAGCACCGCAAACTCTGGCTTTTTGCCATGTCTTGACTAAATCTCTAACTGGAACCCACTCCCCATCTCTCCCCTTCCATGCTCACTCATTCCCAGGAACATGCATCCTGCTTAAATCAGGGTTGTGCACCTCTACAGAGCTACAGTCACATCCTTTCTGTAATTCAGATGAGATGCCAAGACTCATCATCTTAAATGAGTTGCTTCTGATCTGCTTGGAGTTTACTATTGCTGAGATTAAAAGGCAGAAAGCAGGCCCTTTCCCATGCAGCGCACCACAGGATTCCCACATGATGCAGAACTGCCAGGAAGGCTTTTTTCTCCTGATCTCTGTTTACAGGGCAGATGGTTTCTGCTAATAAAAGAAAAAAAAATATATGTACCAAAAAAATATGCCTTTATCAAGACAAGTGCCAAAATATTTTGGACTTTAGGAAATGACAGGCCTGTAATTAAGGTTTAATAACAGTAACAGGCAACATTTCACTGCGGTCTTCCAGGCGTAGTAAAATCCTCATTAGGGAAGAGAGGGCAGGCTCTTCCCTTGTGCTCACGTTCAGCACCTCCTTCCCAAAGTATTTCCCCTCCCCACCCAGGGAAAACTAACTACAACAACCGCTATTCCCTTCCCTGCTCTCCTCCAGGACAAGGACAAGGCAAATTAGACTAAACTGCAGTTTATATTGGTAGGTTTGCCTAGACCCTCTGGTCCATATCCTGAGGTTTACCAGGCAGACACAAGAGCCCTGAAGCTCCTGCCCACCCTTTCCTTGCCGTAGAAAGACTGTTATTTCACTTGCCCCCGAAGAACTGAGCTTTCCAATCTGCCAGGCCCATCCTTATGAAGGACGCAGGATACAAGGGGAGGAAGACCTGGAAACACCAACCCTTCCCGATGTGCAACATTTTATTAACACATACCCCAAACGTTTTCTAACGTTACAATACAAGCAAATGCTGTAGCTGCTGCAGAGGCTACAACTTGATTGTTACGGGCAGGGAAGGTGACGGGCAGTCTCGGATGGTAAAATCAAACCAGAAAGCACTACAGCACCGTCAGCTGCAGGCTCCTCAGAAGTTTCATACTAACGGGTTTTCTGAAAGCCCCAGTTCTTGAAGTTACTCGATCATGGGAAATCTGGGCTTTCACTTGAAAAAACAACAAAACACCTCTCTGGTTCTCATAGCAATGCTGAAAGGATAAACCCCAAAATGCTCCGTGTGAACTCTGCAAGCTGAGGAAGAAGAACAGTAACCAAAAGGAGATAAGACTCATGGCCCTCTGGGCAGTCCTCTCTCCTCCAGTGAGGACAGGGCTCCCTTTTGAGCCAGATACTGGCAATACCCCTGCTGAGTCCTGATCCATTATGTGCAACCAGGCTTAGGGAAGGACTCATCACTTTACCAGCCCAGGTCATTAGGCTGGACCGAACGCAGGTTTCACAAACCTGCATGAAACCTGCACTCCCATTCAGGTTTCATGTAGCTTTTTTGGCACAACTCCAGTCTGAGGTTCCCATGGAAGCTGCCACCCAGCAAGAAGGGGATGTTCACCCAAACTGCTTGGGCAAACACCTTCAGGTGAGGAGCCATGGGGACAGACAGACAGGTAAAACTGCATCGATGCAGGTGAAACAGGCACCAGTGCTTGCTGACCTATGGTGGCTGTGGGAGCTCTCTGGAGAGGACAGCAGGGATGCTGCCAGCACACAGGGGCACACCTTTCCCTCCTCTGCATATGCACTGTTTCACAACCCCTTTTCTCTGGCTCTGCATGGGAAACCTTGAGCCTGTTCCTACAACAACCCCCCGAAGCACTACAGAGAGGAACCTTGAGAACCTGGATGTGACCAGCCTGTGTGAATGCAGACTTCTCCCCAATTGCTCATCCTCCACCATAGCGGGGGGTGCTGTGGGGATGTTTTCTTGTAAATAAATAAATCAGGATGCCGCAAGCGGGGCTGGTGAGAAGGGAAAGAAGCAGGAATGCAGAAAGGTCAGCTGTTGACAAGCCCGCTGGGCCGGTGTGCGGCAGCCAGCCCGGCTCCCGGCCCCACGCCTGCCAGCAGTGCTGCCTCTGCAGAGAGCTTCTATTCAGGGTTCAATAAAAGATTTATATCTCGATGATCTAGTTTCTGCTGAACTTTAGCTAAACACCAGGGTGCCTTTAAAGATGCAGCCTCACATCCTTCACTGGGGGTCTGGTAGCGCTTTAGAGGCGCTGAATGAACTGTGAAGGGAAAGCTCCCCCTTGATCCATTTCCCTGCCTGTCCCTCATCCTGAACCCTCTGTCCTCCCCGGCTGCTGGCACCTCGCATATCAATGCAGTTACGCACTGTCTGCTGCGGTGCTCCTGCAAGCAGCGGAGGCACCGGGATCCTGGTGTGCAGTCAGCTCCCTCTTCCCGTCACAGTCGCAGCTTCCTCTGCTTCAACAGACGAAGTGAGTAAAGCCACTGACGGAAGCTGGCTAACCGCAAGTGCTGGGTTTCGGGTTAGCTCTTTTTCTAGGTAAAGTTGGAAAAGTCCCTGTTGTAAAGCAAGTATCATTAAATCTCAGACATGGGGGCGATGCTGACCGTCCACAATTGGAAATTTGAAAAAGAGGAAGCGGCGCTGCATGATGCAGATGCAATTCATTCTGAGAAGCGCCTGCTCCTCCCTGCTTCTGCCAAAGAGTTTATTCTAAGAAAGGTTTCTGAGGCAACCTCAGTGCGAGCCGTGCCAAGAGATGCATTAGCTCCGCTCCTCGGGCAGGAGACAGCTGCTAACAGCAGGGACCGGGGCTCGTCCTCACCTCCAGCCACCCCAGAGAAGCCACCACGCTCCTTCTTCTGGGTCTCCATTTACTCAGCTACCCCTAAGCCTAATATTTATGGGGTGCTGAAGGGCTAATTCAATGCTTGTCAGAATAAATCCTCATAGCCTGCCGTTGGAAGGCTGCCCAGCAGCCATCGCTTAGTAGGGGAATGCGGCAGCAAATTTCAGTTTCTGTCATGTATTGTTAAAAATCATACCCATACAGCTAATAAACAGCTTTGTGAAGCGCTGTGAAAACTCATCTTTGTGTGTGTTTGTGGCGAGATTAAACTCCTCTTGGTTCTTTCTTGTGCTTCCTGGAAAAAGCCCCGCGTCAGGTTCCCTCTCTATTCTGCATCACTTCTTCCACATCAAGCTGCACTTGTCCCCTCCCCATAAAACACAGCACTCCCTTCTCGACATTAAGAGTATTTCCAAATCCTCAAGTGCACTGTCTTTGAACAGCAGGATGAAGGTAAAAGGTTGATGGTATAAAAACCTCCTTTTTCACTGTTGCCACAGATTAAACACTTAAGTGTCTTTTACACTGGTGCAGAGCAGGGAACTTGGAAGACAGACACTGTTCCCAAAGGTGGAAGATAACCATGCCCCTACACAAAATGACCCTCCCATACATCCCCGTGACAGCTCTGCTGCAGATGACTCACTTGAGCCGAGTGCTGTGTTCACCTCACCAAGCATCACCCAGCTTAGTGTGACTGAGGTGGACGGCCCTGGTGGGAACCCCTGAAGGCAATCTCCTTACTCCTACAGGAAGAACAGTGCCACCTCTCCTCAGCAACCCACTTGTGGCTGCTTGCATCTACATTTTAAACAGGACCTGCCGTTCCACGATGAATTGGGCAGGACAAAACAATTCAGCATGCAAAGGCTAAGCTAACAGCTACTGGTGGTGATGGCTGCAAGTCACCCACCTACTCTTGCACAACGCATCCGGCACTGCCGGGCAGCCCGCAGAGCGCCCTGCTGCACGGGGTCACCATGGGCTCCGGGTACCGGAGGAGGCGGCAGCAATGACTCAGGGTACGGCTGCCTCACCCCAGCCCCAGGCCACCTCCTCGGCACACATGGATGGCCCCATGGGGCTTTTTGCCCTGGCCGGCGCTGCAGACTGACTGGTTCATTTTCCCTAGCGCATCACCCTCCATGGCTTCCAGTTGGAAAACTTCCCCTTCTCTCCCCAGCGCACACGATTGGTGCCCTGGGATAAGGACACTGCACCCACCCTGCAAACTGCTTTGGGATCCACCCAAATCCCAACACGTTATGCAAACAAACCATTACACAGAATTGGGCTGAAGCCTTTGCTTGTTTTCATCCACCCAGGTCCTTTTTCTGCCACACGCTCAGCCAGAGTGAAACCTCTGGCTCGTCAGTGGGCACGCTAGCCCGATATTCCCAGCACAGATGCCTGCCCAGGTGGTTTATCAGGGAAAAGCAAGGACTTGGCCACTTAAGGTGAATGTCAGCAACAGGAGGGTTTTTTTTCTGCAGCATGCTGCAGGGCATGACAGCTTGCACACATCCAGAGGGCAGATCACGCTATTGCTGCGTGGGGAAGATGAGGTTGACCAACCATTTCCCCCCGTGCAGCTTCTGGTTTGCACTGTTACGCCGATGTCAAGGGTGGAACAAGTTGCTTTGCTATCTGAATGCAAAGCTCGGTACCCATGCCTATGACACAGTATTTCCAGCAGCCAAGGGCCTTCTGCCAAACACACCTCTTGGCTCTTCTCTGCCTCTGCTATTATTTATTGTTTAACCCTATAATTATATTGGCTAACTCTGGTAAGGCATCTCAAGATGCAGCTTGTTGGGAACATACCACCAAATTAAGCACCGTCAGCTCCAGTTCAGATCCTGACCTCCTCAGTCCTCCTCTCCCAGCTTGTGCCCAGCATCAGTGTGACTGGGAACCCTCAAACCCCAGTGTCCTCATCTATAACCCAACAGCTACATACCCGTTACTTATAAGGGCCACTCTCTTCTGCATCTTAGCATTGGCTTCCTAAGCACGGATATGACAACGTTTCTGATTTGACTTTGACTCAAAGTACAGGATTTCCAGGCACAAATTACATACCACATAAGTAAGTTTCTCACAATTTCTCAGACTATAGTTTCAGCTGTATACACATCTTTTGCCAATGCTGGAATCATTAATCCCCTTTTGAAAAGCTCTGAGTCTGAAGCATCATAGCCTGCCACTTGTTATTCCTATAGGTGCTGCAGTTCAAAACCAGCGTTGGCCATCTCCCACTGAATTATATTCAATATAGAGCCTGGGGACACAGTAACCCTCAAAGCCATCATCACGTGAGCCTCGGGCAGGTCATGAATCACACATTCCTGCTGGGTTTCAGAGCACGGTGGCAGTTGCGGCTGGCTGTTTAACTCCTTAGGAGAGGTTTCAAGCTGAACTTACACTTCTGGAGGAATGTGATTTTTAAAGCCTCACACCGATGGAGCCTTGCCTTTACTCACTGGGAGGCTACATCTCGGTCGAAGTTACAGGCTACACTGGACACTCAAAACCAGTAATAAGAAATGCCTTCCTCTTATGGTGTAGCACGTAGCTCAATATACACAGGAAGAATAACCAAGAATATATTTAAGTCTCCACAAAGCTTAAGTTTGCAGAAAGAGGTTAATTAGGGCACAAAAGGAAATCTTTAGCCTTCCTTTTCATTTCAAATTCCTTTAAGGATATCTGCACCATCACTCTTCTTTACAAATGGTTCATTTTCAAATGACAACACAATCCACTTGAAGGTTCAGTACTTGGTGCTCTCGATCCGGACGTGTGAGCTTGGGCAACACCTCACACTTCTCTGCCTCACTTGTGTAATAAAGGTTAATGGCACGGATCCTGCTTGGTGCCCTAAAAGTCAGTGGAAACTGCAAGAGCGCATTAGGAAGCTTTGTGCTAGGAGCTTTTCCAAACAAGCCTTTATTTTCAGCATGCACATGTGTGTGCATGAAATCACCAACAGCCACGCAGCTCTTGCCTGCACTGCTCAAACACTGGGATGAAGGTGTACATACAAATCCCTGCACTGGGGTATGCAAGAGTTGTGCATGCAAGTATTTGTCCATGCAAGTGGCAGCACACTGCAGCTGCATGCACAACAGCTTATGAATGCACATGAACCTAATGTGTACATGTGGTTTTCGATGTCTCCAGCTTCAGAGTGAGAATTCTGACATATTATAAATGCCTGCAAACAGCTGTTTGTAGCAGACCTTTGCCAACACTCAGTGACAGCTGTACTGATGGGGCTGCTACTAGGGAGGCTGCCACAGTAACTGCAGGCAAATGCAGAAAACATCAGAAGGAATTCTCAAGACAGGATGGGTAGATAAGACATTTAAATGAACTAATCTGTAGGGAGTTGCACAGAGTTCACATTAGTCACTTGGGTGTGGATGTCAGTGTCTGGCCAACACGATAAGTGGATCCCCTCCACCTCCTACACACATGGAATTATTCAGACATCACCTGATCTTCCCTGGTGACTACAAAGCCACACAGCAGCTGAACCGTGTGCCTTTGTTCCTGGGAAAGGCAGGAGGCACTGGACTACCAGCTCTGCAGCACCATTAGCATACCTCCCAGATAAACACTTTTCAAAAGACATTGATCCATCTCGAAGCTGTGCTATCTTAAGTGCACATCTGCAGTGATTTAGCCCGATGAACATCAGGTCATCAGGAGGACTTTATAAACACCAAGAATTAAAGACTATCCCTATTACCACTAGATGTTTTCTCTTATCCTACAGTACTGTCTGTGCTATTAAACAGACATCAGGAGGTGGTTCAGGATTGCATTTCCAAGGTGAGCTGCTTCATGCCAAGCTTTGTTTGCCATCTCCTGAAATCCCTGGGGTTATCAGCCTCTCCAGTGCTGGTGAGGACCTGAGGACAGTGGGTGAGTCACTGCAGCAGCCCGGGTGTGTATGCAAGCTCAGCTTCTACATCAAACAGAACCAGCAATTCATTTCCCCCCCCCCCTGCTCCCCCTTGCATCGCTCCAGCAATTCCCAGCAACGATTCTTAAGATATCCCAAGTTTTACATCATACATGACAGCAGACACATGCTTACCTTACTGATGAAAGTGAGCATTATCCCTGTTATACAGGGGGAAAAGCTGGTGATAAAATCCAGGCCTCCTATCAGAAGTCTGAACTCGCAGCTACACAGCCACTGCAGCCTGGATTCCCCATGCAGCTCCATGAACATGGAGAACTTGAACAAAACCAGTCTGAGATCACAAGAACCAATACACCCCTAATTTGTATCAGAAAAACGTTATGGAAGTTATAATTACAAATCAGTTCTGCTGGTACAGTCTATTAGGTTTTATTTTGTCAGATCACTTTAATTGTTATTTTGATCAGACTTACAGTGCTCAAAGTACTTCTAAACCTTAAGCTCTGTTTCCAAGTTTAACTTCTTTCTGCATGCTGCCTTTTAACTTAATGAGCTTGTATCTATGAAGAAACACAGAATTCACTAAAGAATTGCAGTTAATAACTGATTTTCAAGGCTACAATTTCTTTTGATGCTGGGTCAGATCCCTGCAGAGTGCCAGATGAATTCTATGGGTAAGACCCAGCTCTGTCATACCCAGTACAGTGGATATCCTCAAAACTTGCCTTTCTACACACGGTATTTTTAGACAAGAAAACATCAAAATTCAAGATCACTCTGAAGGCTCCTGAATATTCACTAACTGGCATAAGTGAAGTTGTCCAGGATTCTTTTGATACCATTACCTAAAATATCTTTAAAGCGCTGTACCAGCAGCACTGGATGCACCTCACAAGCCAGTGATGGATATAATTTTGGTGTCCGGAATTTCTTTTTCCCAGTGTCCTGAGAAAACACCAAATGGCAGGGGCACTGGGGTTTTTTAATTTATTTATTTAATTTACTTTTAATTTACTTCTTATTTAAATTTAATTTACTTATTATTTTACTATTGCCAAAGGCAGAAATCCAAGTTTTCTAAAGATATATTGTTGGGAGTTGGAGCAAACGTGAAGCGTATCTGAGGTGTATCCTGTCATCACAATATGATTTGGAGCACATTATGCTTCCTACCCGTGACTACTAAAAATGGGTATAAATTGCAGTTGAACAATGGTACCTACCATACAACAGCCCCTGGAAGAGACATGCCCCATCTCTGTCACTATCGAAGATGTTAGAGTGCCACCTTCAGACTGAAAATGTGGGGAGAAAATCCCTTTTACATCTAACCCTGACACAAGAAGGCTTTCCTGGACAACCTGGTAGCTGCAGCCATTAAGCAACCGCAGATTCCCATTCACCCTCTGTACAAATCCAGAATAAACCATCCCCTCTGAAAGATGAATCTCAATCTTTGGAACCACTCACACATTTAGGGCTTTCCTTTTGCATTCTAGATTCATAGGACGAAGACAAAAGGCTTGAGTAAAAGATGAATCATGAACTAAGTAACCCCTAGATATACCTTAGGCAGGAAAGAGGATTTCTGACTCTTACAGAAGTATTTCAAACAGGCTTGGCAGAGAAATACATTCATTGTGTTTTACACTCAGATGATCTAGGGCACAAACATAATGGTTTTAATTCAAAGGATGCTTCCAATTTTCAGAGTAAGCTTTGCCAAATCAGTCCTAAGGAGTATGTCGACATCTCAATGCTGCTGAGGACTCCAGTGGCAGGGCGGCAGCTGCCCCGGCCATGCCTGTGCTGGATTGTGGCACACCACTGATGTGCAAAGCAAATTAACTTCCTATTCCATGGCTCAGACAGTTACACCATGCTTTCAACAGCGCTGCAGTGAGACCCTGCTGTTAGCACTCAATTTAAAACTGGCTCATGAAATGCAGAAAAAACACCAACTACAAGACATGCTCCAAACCTCTTACCTAGAGCATACAGCTACATAAAATTGCATCTGCATGAAACACTTGGTCTATCCATAATCTACCCATATTTCCATTCAACACACAGTAATTAGCCCTTGCTGATACTTCTGTGAATGGGAGTTATAATGAAAGATCTCCAGGTTTTGTGCTTATTGCAAGCACATTCAGTGCCTAGTTTGGTTCTTACCCAGTTTGAACTGAAATAGTTACTACATTGTTTGTTAACTGAAACTTTTCAACAAGTTTTAACACAAGGTCATCTTTTACAGGCAGAAACACTCTAAAGAGTACAGGGCTTCCCCCTGAAGTAATGCTTGCTGCCGTGGCATAAATAAAGGGAGCAATATAATCAGTCAGACCAGAAAGCAGCAATGATGTACTGAGTTATCTCACTGTGCTAATCCTCTATCAGGTGACTGCTCACAAGATCTCTTTAAGCCCTCATTACAGAGGCAGAAATCCAGAACTAGGACATACACTTTAGTGACCCCAAAGTAACATGTTTAACCTCTTAGAGATGTTGGTGAGATTTACACATTGACCAGGCCACAACAAATTGCCCACTTAAAGGCAGGTCACACATCCACAGCAAAAAAGAGAGAGACAAGAAAAGTATTCAGCTATTTATTCACCTGAAGGCAAATAGAGAGATAGCTAATTCAGTGTTATAAATCAGAAACAGCTTTTGCTAACCAGCCAGAAGATACACAAATTAGTAATTGGGGTTTAGGATCCAAACCCAGGAGCTCTGAACTTGCAGCTTGGCAGAGACAAGGCTCTTAATTCTCTCATTAAAAAGCCTTACAATTGAGTAGATATTAATTTTAGGTTTTTTTTACAATAATAAGCTAAAATCATATGACAACAAATCCTACCAGTCAGTCAAACATACTTATGCTAGGTCAGGTTTTAACCTGCTATATTTCAGACACTTCCCAGCTTGAAAGCGTTCTCCCTTACACACTAGTTTCGAAACAGCTTCTCTTCACCTGATTTAAAACCACAGAGGCTACCTAGCTGTCCCTGCTCACTGCCACCCACTTCAGCGCACACTCGGGAGAGTTTGGGAGGCTGAGAAGCTACAGGTACGCAGCCACAGATCACTGTGTGGCTGCAGTGCTGCAGCTCATGTCATCTCCCACAAGTGCCCTGCTGCACCGCCCGCAGCAGGCTGCAATGTGCTGCCAGCAATGCAGCATCTCTTATCGAGTTACCCTGCCAAGTACAGCTTTAGTACATCTTTAGAAGATGCTTCTAAAAGGAAAGGCATTGGATTAAGCTTTGAAAAGTCTAAGTATTTGCTTACAAAATAAATAAAATACAGAGTATTACATTTACCAAGTGTGCCAGTAGACTGGTCCAATCTGGAGGGGAAAAAACCCAGAACAAAACTCCAAACTCACCTTGATCATTTCTGCCACGTAACTTTCTGGTCCTGTATATTCTGTAGAATCTTTTACTTTCACAAGCACAATAAAGCATAAATAATGCCACATATTGTGCTCCTCTTTAATGTGCTCTTCAAATGTGACTGTCTTGTTATCAAACTTATCTCTTTCCAAACCTACAAGAGTGACACATATATAACTCTTAGTATTTACAAACTGGTACTAAGGAAACAAGCTGTAAGAACAAAACTTGTTTCTACAGTCTGCTGCACTTCAAAAGTCACAATCATTCTTAAATGAACACTGAATAATAGCGATAAACTCTCTAACAAATGCCCCCAGTGTAGCAAGAAGAGGAAAGAAGCATAAGTACTGCTCACACTTACTATAAGTACCATAAGACTTTTGGTTAAAAAAAAAAAGGTAGCTACCTCGCATGCAATCAGGCTGATGGATTTCATAACTCATCTCCTATTTTTAGGCAAAATGATACCAAAAGCAACATTTGCTTTACCACAAACTTCCAAAGGTTACTTCTGTCAGTCTGTGTGTTATGCAACTTCTACACGACATTCAGCTACCCCAGCCGCAAAAGCTCAGCAGTTTTATCCCATCAGTAGACTGGGAATTAACTTTCACAGGCACTACTCAACACTCTGCACCCTTGGAAAAAACAAATGTTTATGAAAACCTCTCCCATTCCAATAGGAAACTATTCTATGAAGCACAGGAGAAACAGAAACGAAAGGTTTGAGGAAAACCGGCATACTGAGCACGCATTCCCCATCTCTTTCTGCTTGCCAAGCCCCGGTGCACGTGGTACCCATTATCAACTAGCTGAGGAATGCAAGGTAGGAACAGCCAGTAATTCAAGACCCCTGTTTCACAAGAGTTTGCAGCTATCAGTGACTTTGACAGAGTAACCCCTTATTTTTAACGGTGTTTCTATACTTACCACAAATAAAGCAAGTAGTTTTTAGAATTTCTTCTTTCTTCTGTTTTTCACTCCTTAAATCAGCAAAAGTGTCAATGATCACACCAAAAATCAGGTTAAGGACAATAATGATGACCATGAAGAAGAATAACAGGTCATATATCACTCTAGCAGCAAAGAGAGGTTCCTGCAAGGTACATATTTTAACAATTAACAACCCAAATGAATACATGCAACATCTAACCCTCCCCATGCCTTTCTGTTCAGCAGAATACGATGCCCCACGACCCCTCCCTTTAGAGTCTCCATTTCTGATGCTCTCCAACAACTCAAGACAGTAAGTGAAACTAAAACGCAAGATTACTGAAAGAAAAGCCAAATTAGTCAGCTACCAGTACGCAACCTCTAGAGTCGCTCTTTCTGCTGTCCAAGTCTGTCCTCTTCTTTCTCACTCATAGTGGAATCTATTCTCACCCCCACCCTGCAAGCCCAATCAAATTATGTCCTTACATTAAACTGCTTATATATCAACATAGCATCAGCATTGACCATAAAGTCTTTTACTGGAATTTAACAGTATTAATTTCATTTATCCCTGGCAGTGTTCAAGGCCAGGTTGGATGAAGCCTTGGGTGACACAGTTTAGTGTGAGGTGTCCCTGCTTATGGCAGGGGGGTTGGAACTGGATGATCTTGAGGTCCTTTCCAACCCTAACTATTCTATGATTCTATGCTAACAAGCATCGATGTGGACATGAAGATGGACTTCCCGGTACCCACTGCATATTTATTGCAGGCCTGAATACCCAAATACTTAACCCCTGTTTTCAGCATCATCCTGCCAGCCGGGTGCCAAGCTTTTATTAAGAATTCTGTAGCTTTTAACCCATTTTAAGCTGAAAATAAGGCTAAATATTAGAAAACACTTTGAAATTGCATTCACTCTGACTAAGACTGCTCCTTTGGCCCTAATGTGGTTCTGGGGAATGGGCACAAACAACTAAAGCAGCAGCTATATGGGCAGCTTTGGGTATTATGAAAAATCCCCTCTGCTTTGACTGGTCCTCACTTTCTGATGATGGCTCCAAACAACATAGAATCATAGAATAGTTAGGATTGGAAAGGACCTTAAGATCATCCAGTTCCAACCCCCCTGCCATAAGCAGGGACACCTCACACTAAACCATGGCACCCAAGGCTTCGTCCAACCTGGACTTGAAGACCACCACGGATGGAGCACTCACAACCTCCCTGGCCAACCCATTCCAGTGCCTCACTACCCTCACAAGAAAGAATTTCTTCCTTAGATCCAATCTAAACCTCTCCTGTTTCAGTTTGAACCCGTTACCCCTTGTCCTGTCACTACAGTCCCTAATGAAGAGTCCCTCCCCAGCATCCCTATAGGCCCCCTTCAGATACTGGAAGGCTGCTCTGAGGTCTCCACGCAGCCTTCTCTTCCCCAGGCTGAACAGCCCCAACTTTCCCAGCCTGTCTTTGTATGGGAGATGCTCCAGTCCCCTGAACATTCTTCCTTCCTTCCCACAGTCCCACCTCCAAACCTGTCTCAGTCCCTCTCATCATTCCATTGTACACATCTTACCAAGGGATGATCCCCACAGAAACTCTAGCAGGGTATCGGCTACCACTGCATTTTCATCCTGCTGCCTTATGTTACTCCTTCATTAGCTTGTACTTATTTCTTCAGATCCTGAACTCCCAAAGCAGACTGTTGCCTACCCCATTTCTGTTCTTTTAGGCCCATTCTGGACAGCCCAAAAAAGCCCTAAAACAAGGATGGGTAGAACTGGTTGCTGTTTAATGTGGTACTGATAGATTAAACTGCAAGTATGGTCCCTTATAGTTGCAAGGTATCCTACATCTGTTTGAAGGGAGTGTATACACATATCCCCCAGAACTCCATTCCCAGCCCTACATGGTTATCACTCTTCCGCCCCCATTCAGTGATAATTTACCTCTTTGGATGGTTTCCTGAGCACATCACCTACTCCACCCCCACTCCTGAGCCCATGACTCAGTACAGTAACAATGCACATCAGTAACGTCTCGCACGTATGCTCTTTATTCTCTTCCTCCATTTCTTCAGCAATCAGTTCTATTAACACAGCAAGCAAAGACACGTTTCAAAGGCAAGAAGACCAGTTTTAAACCATCCTCTCCACTCTTGGCTGGTTATGCTCTCTCCCCTCTTTGCAAAACTGGCCAGATATCCAGCCAGTGTTGCAAATCTCCTTAGCTCTCACCAAGAGCTCACCATCAGAGCAGGTATCTCTGCCCTGGCACCAGCCCACCCTCTTCTTCCCACCAGCAGAGTTCTCTTTTGTGCTTGAACTGCTGTCTTTGACTTGGTTAAATATCTCTTTCCATTTCTGTTCGCATGCATAGCTCAGATCACCAGATGCCTGTTTATACAGAATCATAGCTTTTTGACAGCTCAGAGGACAAAGTGTTGCCTCTTACACTCTCCCCTGGTGCCTAACAGATTGCACAGCCTTTGGGCTGCACTCAAAATGGCAACTTCGACTTGTATTTTTCAAATGGCTAAAATATCACTGCTTATGGAAACAGCAGTTTGCTAAAAAAGTAACAGTTTTTTTGACCCTCTCTTCATTTGACTGAAGCCTCCAACTTCACTGTTTCAGTTGGAGAGCTGCTAGAATTAATTACCTAATCTCATACACTCTCCCTGTACCCATTATAAGTCTCATGACTTGCATTTGATCATAAAAATGCTCCTGAGCTGATCCCACCTTCCCACAGACAGCCTCAGAAAGGCCCAAAGCCCTGTGCAACCCAGAAATAGCCAAAACCCAAGATAGTAGAGAAACTGCCAAAGATATGGGCATCATGAATATCCCTGGCCACTTAAGACCCCGGTATCAGGTTAATTATGTATGATATAAAAACACCTCTGGTGTTCTCCTTTCTGCAGCCAGAGTGTATAAAGACAAAGCAGCACACTCCTCCTAGAGCTGCATAAAGTACCTATTCCTGTATCAATGTCGAATCTTAGTTTATCAAAGAGGACATTTGAGTAAACCAGACCCATCTCCTCTTGCAAGCATGGGCTTGTGGCCATTATTGACCTTTGAAACATGTGACCATGTAAGAGCTCCATTTCTAAGAGAAATAGTGATGTCCTGTCTGGCTCTCACTGCCAGCATCATAAATCCCTGAGAAGTAAATTCCTTTTTCTAGAAAATAAGAGTGAAATATGTCAGTGCCCAATCTGAGGCTGGCAATTATGCTACAAGTTATCTCTCACACGTACTTTTTGATCTCAAAAACCCCCAAACCTACCCTGTCTACTTAATCCATGAAGTACTTCCTGCTGTGATACTAAAACCAGTTTCCTTAGTTAGCTAGATAGAATAAATGACAATAAATGATGTTCTGCTCCATATTTCACAGAGTATTATCCTCAGAGATCACATTAAACAACCTAATGTTTTAGAATAATAGACTTCGTAAAGAGGTAAACTGCATCACTTCCTTCTCAAATTGATGTAGAGAATTAAAGACTATGACAGTTTTTATCGAAGTACAGTTCAGTTTTAAGTTTCTCCATTGTAATCACTTCATGTAACAAATGTTATTTATGCTGTTGGCCTAAATGAACCCTGTTTGAAGTCAGCTGGTCTCATGACAGTTTTATTCCCTGATTTATTACATTGGGGGTTTTAGACAAAATTATTTTGATTTTTAATTTAAGGTGATCAACCAGAAAAAGGGTGAAGACTCAGGGTGTGAGTTATGAGTTCAACAGCGGATACTCACGGTCTGAAGGAATGATTGAAGAGCAGTTCTCACTGCTACCCGCTTTGCATACATCGGAATAGAGGAACTCCCCAGTCATGGTCTCACCTGGTTCTGTGCGATCTAAAAACAGCAGGTGATGAATCAAATGGATAGTTTAACATTTTGGAAGACTATTCAGATATTAAGGTAACCCATCATATTCTGTGTGCACTTAATAGCCAGATTTATAATAGTGTATTATTCTGGAGCTTAGCAGGGCACAGTGCTTCCCAATTTACACTTTCAATGATTTTAAATTCAAGCAGAATTCTTACTTCTATGAATTAAAGACCAAAGTTGTGCATTTATTTTGCACCAGCTCCAAAGCTGAGAAAGTAACTGAAATTGTTCCAAAAATACTATGTCCTAGTGCACAGTGAATTTTGAGGGTTTCTAGAAACCTGCTTTTCAGCCTAGCAGGTATCCAAACAAACCTAGTGCCACATAGTAGTAAGTCGTTGGCATTTCTCCAGCCTCACAGAAACATGGAATAACAGGGTCAGTGAGGTTTGGGTCTCTCACAGGGTTGGCAGTAAAACTAGAAAAAACAGGGCCATGTGAAATACTGTTTGTCTGAATAGCTCAAGTGTCAGAGAAAAAAACCCTAAACCAACAAAGCCAGAACAAGACAAACCCCAAACCCTCCTCTAACAAATTTCGTTTCATGCTTCCCATCCAGTCAGTTGCTTGACACTGCAGGGTAGACAAAGCTCCAACTTTTAACTTACAATAAGCAACCCAAGATCAGCACAGAGAAGCCTGCTGTGGAGTTTAAATGTTAGCAAGTATTTGAGGGAGGTTAATACTGTCTATAAACATGAGCGAACCAGAGTAAGAGATACCTCTGCTTCACAGTAGCATCTCTTTGATGCCCTTCATTTATATTCACTCTGTTACTTCAGATAAAAGACTAACTTTTGTTAATGGTGAAACTAAACCCCACAATTAAAAGCCAACGTAAGCATCCAGTATCTGACAAATCGAGGCAGAACTGAATTTTCCCAGTGCAGAGCTTTCTCCAGGATGGCCTACCTAACGTCTGCTTGTAATTAAACTGGGGGAGGGAGTAGGTGTAGCTGAATTAGATAATCTCAACTGTTTTAGCAAACAGTGAGGGGACAAATTTCAGCCGTCTGCAGAAGAGCCCAAGTGCTCTCTCCTGGGGTTGTTCCTCCTCCCCTTCCCTCTTTGTGTCTGCAACACTTCCTAAAAACACTGGGGTATCCATTTGCCCCAATCAGTTTGGGGTTTCTAAACACTTTATTTTCTATTTAAGTAGTGTCCTTTGTGAGAAAGCAACTGTCAAACTGGTGAGGTAATCAGTAGTCTTGCAAGAGGTGGGAGACTGGAAGACACTCAGCACACTCCATGGAACAAGAGCCCATTACTTTGGAATAAGTAGGTTGAAATGAGTTGCTGGTACCAACCTGGCAGCAACGTTTCATTAGGGAGCTTGTCTACCTCCAGGATAAAGTCATCTTTGAAGAAGAGGTACCCCACTATGGAGAACAGGTAGACCAAGATAAGAGCGAGAACAGCAGTCAGGATGATGGAACGTCCATTGCGAGTGACGCTCTTGATGACATTCAGCAAGGTCTCCTCTCTGTACACCAAGTCAAAGAGCTGGGGGACAACAAACAAAAGCAAAGGCTGTTTCTCACATGGGCTACCAACGCCACTGGTGGCACATTACGTGTTAGCATAACAATACCAATCTGATGTTTTAGAGAGCATTTAAAGTACCTCCCTCTTGCCCCCCCTCCCCCGTTATCTGAAATTTAACACATTAGCAAAATAAAACATAGGAGGCAAAGGAGATGGGGTCCCTGTCTTGGGTTCAGCAGTAGTAGTTGATGCAGCGCTGTGTTTTTAACTTTACCTTTAAACATAAAGCTGCTAACACAAACTGTTTATCTTTTTTATTGTCCTATCTGCCCCATCACCATCTCAGTGTAGCTCATTTCAAAATGCAATTCGCCGTTCCCTTTACATCTTCAGTGTGTAACTAAAAGAGCGATATTTTGTGCCCAAATTCTTTGTTTAAATTTCTTTGCAGATTTTTCCCTCATTTTTCACTCCCTTGGGTGTGTGTCGGTCCCTCAACACAGCCCAGGCAGGCTGCTGGCTATGCTGGTTGACAATGAGAGAACAGGTATCTGTTAAATTGGACCTACATGAATAGAGAGACTTAACCAATTCGGGTACCAGATCATTAAACAAAAGGGTAAAAATAGAGTGTTCTGAATGGGAGTTAAGGTTTGCTTTAAAAATGGCACATTTTCTCCACCAATGCTAGATATACTCCTTCTGTGCTTATTCTTAGAAGTATTGTGCTGTGCAAGATGAATTCCATCCCAAACAGAAAAAACACATATGCCAGGCATCTGTGTCAGTCGTGCGAGGTCTGGAGTCTAGCTGCAGCTGAGGAGACGCTCCAAAGTTAACCAGCTACTCAAAAGGCATGGACACTATGGTATCATTATTGACAATAACAGAGAAAACCATCTTAAAGACTGTGCGCCTCTTATTCATACTGTGGCAACTCCAAAAGTGCCTCCTGTTCAGCTAACATTTCTGTGGCTCTATTTGTCCATGACTTCTTTTGTCCTCATGTAAGAGCTTATATGACTTTAAGAAGGCTTAAGCCTTCACTAAGCACTGATATTACTTAAGAGTGCCAACATTTTAAATTGTTTCATTATCTTGGTCATCAGAACAGGGTCACAACCAATACATCCAACCTTGGAAACCTATGCCTTTGAAGTCTTGAGATCTAAAGCACACAGGGAAATGCTGAATACCTACGTTGCAACAGCACACACGTTTACTGTAATGAGCAATATTAACTGATTTTACCCTTAAAGACATCTTGTATAATGTACTTAAGAACAAAAATGTCTCTGCTTGTCTATATGAATCAGGAAGAAAAGATGTGGCAGGAGTCCTGTAGCCTTCCACTGTAACCTCTCCAAAGCAAAATCTCCAGTGTACGTCTCGTAAGAGTGCTTGTGCAATCATTTTCCAGTAGCGGAACAGAAAGCAAGTGGTGTTTGACGCTTCTAGATATGCCGAGATGGGACTTTTACAAATACACAGACAGCAGAACATTCTGAGAGCAAAGTGAATACCTACCAACAAGCTATAAAAGAATTCATGTACGAAGAGCCCCAGAGCACAAATCAGAAGGTACAGCAGGTGATAAAGAAACTCGACATCCATGATCATTGCCTTGTATCCTCTAGTGAAGGTTCCACAGTTACCCACAAAACTCATCAGAAAAATGATTTTGTTACAGACCTAAGGAAAGATTAACCATAAATTAGTTACAACATGGGGCTTGCAGGAAATAAAAGGCAGTTTTTCAAAGCTGGAGGTGACTCAGCTCCATGCTGATATCAACAACCATGCTGATATCAACAACCATGCTGGTCTGTCTATTACACAAAGCTCTGCTCTCTGGTGCGCTTTCTGCACAGCTGGGTCAGGGAGCCAGAACAGAAACTGCACACGTTCAATAAAATGCGTGCACTGACTCCTGCCTCCAGCCCCTTGTGAAAGGCATCAAGACTAAGACTTAGAGAAGAAAGTTCCCTGGTGTCAGAGTTAAACTTTCCTCAAAACCAAAAACTCAACCCAAACAACTTCTGTTCTAAGTGCGGCACTAAGCATCTCTAGCCTACAGCAACCCTGACATTTCTGATGCACCTCGTATTGCTTGCTAATAAGCAAGAACTCCAGATTCCCTCAGCAAGTCACTCTTGGATCACGCACCCAGTAATCCTCCTGTGTAACACTGGCCACCAACACCAAAGGAATGTTGCCTTCAACTTACCTGGAAGCTGCTAAATGCTACAATTACCAGTAACCACCACCACCCTCACAGTGCAGTTCTGACTGTAGTACGCAGCACTCAGTGACATCTTTTGAAGACAAGAAGTGCTGCTAAATGATGCATTTGAAACCTGGGCATTTTGTAATACAGGTAAGGACTTCGAGAAGCTGCATCTTTGCACAGCTCCTGCTGACTCAGTCGGAGAAACCTTTTTGCTCACTTGCCACAAGAGACCACAAGTATCCGGGTTTGAGCATTAATGAAGTTCTCTGGTGGCTCAGCTTACATGCTCAGTCCACACATTACTGTCACAAAACTGCTTAGTGTCAGCTTTCAGCTGGCAAGTAGACTGCAGACAGCCATTTGGGAAATGCATTGTTTGGTGAGTCTTACTCAACCCCGTAAATACTGCAGCTTAGTCACTGAATGGCTGAACAACCGAGTACTTTAGGGTCACACAAACTTCTTTACATTTCTGGCTGGGGTGCAAACTGATTCTAGACTGTAGCAGAACTGACTGAAACCTCAGAGGTCTCCAGCCTGGGCAACCAGGATGAAATGAACAACACCAAAGCACCTGTGCTAGAAACAAAAGAGGGAATTAGTCCTCCCACCAGTTCCACCACAAAGTCCCAGGCTGTTTCTGCAGGTAAGAAACTCTTAGGTAAGATGCAAGAGAACTTCAAAAAAGCCTGCTCGGTTCTTACGTTGAATGCACCCAGAAGAAACAAAGTAGGTTGTAAACCAATTGAAAATATCAGTCGTAATATTGTAGAAGCGATTAGGGCTCGGATGCCGTGGGGCTTAGGAAGAGCTATAACGATGGCCAGAGAGATCAGCATCGCTGTCCACAGCAAGCCTGACAAGTGGGGCTCCAGTGTACCTAGGGTGGAGAGGAAACAATAAAACCCGTTTCAATGCTTCACGTAACCAAACCAAACCATACCAAAATAACCAAATAAATGCCATTTTATCTTTGGTGGAGCATCATTAAGCCTCATGTTCAGACATTACTGATTTCAAAGCAGTGAGTGGAACATCTGAGTCCGATGCCTTGAGCAGATTTTAATTACAAACTTGTTATTAAAGCATTATGTAAATAGTAAGTGTCAGTATCATAGGATTCTTCACTTTAGTGTTCATTACTTATACACCTTGCATGCTGAAAAGGAGAGGCATTTTTGCTAATGTGCTCTGTAGAGGTACTGAATAGGTAGGTGAAGACAGACAACATACTCCTCCAGGTCCAGATTCACAGATTCTCTTATTATGTTTTTGGTCAAAAGCCTCATACCAGTTTTTGTCATCTCTTGCTATTTCTGGTTCTATTTAGACTGTCCCATGAGACTGTCTGCTTACATAACATCAAGCCCATGTTGCTAAAAATACACTTCTCTGGAAGAGCCATAAAAAATACTCAGCCAAAAATACCATTTACCCTGGCTTTATGCAGAATATAAAGCACATCACTTTCTTGTAACTGACATAAAAACAATCTTCTTCAACCGACTGGTTCCTCAACAGACAGAAAAGCAAGGCCCTCCAATTTCATAGCACTCTGCACCCTTCTGCAAGGACATACCGAGAGAACTATTGTGTCTTATTAGCAAGATATTCACTGAGGGCTTTTCCTCCCCCTGCCCAAATGCAGAAGGCTTAGGAAACACTACTCTCATCTGACTACCACGAGCAGCCGTTTCATTTTGTTCCAAACCGCTGTAGATTAATAAAGACAACAGAGGATAGATGGAAATTAGAACTTAATAAGCGTAAAGTTGAACAGATGCTTCTGCTGTCTGAAGGGAGTCTGGGGTCCCAGAGCAGAGCTACTTGAGCTGTCAAACAGCAAAAGGTGCACAAGCTCGAAACAGAGTCACCCAAGTGGGAGTGACAAACAGCATGGTGATGGGAGAGGAAAAATCTTGCAGAAGCTTATTCAGGAATGACTTGGGAATTGCCGTGAGAGGCAGATCTTGAAGGATCCTGCCTACACCTGCACTGGTGTCTGAACATCCCAGCTATTACAAAGCCATCCACAGCACATGAATATTTTTGCTTTCATCACAAGTTTCAGCAGCTCCCAGTAGGCCTGCAAAAATAACCAGAGTTAACGAAGTCCTCAGTTGGTGCCTGTAACATCCACCTTGGAAAGGCCCAACATCACCAGCTGCTCATCAGCACATGGAGTGCAATGCTGTGACATAAAAAGCCCTTAGTGGGACCTGGGCCAGGGAAGAGTGGGGCTCAGGGCACAGGCTTGTCTCTCCTTCCCAGGGACAGAGAGAAACTGTGAGCAGTGTTTGCCCTTGGCACATGAAGCTTGCCAAGCCAGCTGTCTGCACCCGACCTAACGTCAAAGCCTTGCTGCAAGCACGTGGAGTCCCTTACATGACTGCAGGCAGGAAGAACGTGTAACCCATAGGAAGCTCTCCCTGTCTGGAATTCTCACCATTCCGGTACTAAATTCCAGGCATCCAGTTTTGTTTCTGCTCCTCAAGTAAGAAGTTTTACAGCTTCTGCTACAGTCAGATGCTGATCAGCTGCTCAGTTCACCCTGTCTAAGCAATTCAAGACACTGACAACTTCCCCCAAACGGTCTGTTCTGAAGTCTTCTCTTTTAAGCTAAATATAAAATACACATGTATTTATCTTTCATTTTTGATTGTACCTAGTAGAGATTATATCAAAATGGTAAAGTATTTAAAATATGTAGGGTAGGGCATCTTTAAAATGCCAAATGATCCCCCAGTCACACAACACGCAGTCTCAATGAACTCATTTGATTACCAGCTTTCCTGCAGCCAAAAATATAAAGCTTTACATTTTAACTTGTGATCTTTGAAACAAGAGACAGAAAATCCAGTTGCTCTTTGTGCTTGTTAAAACTGTATAACCAGTTGCTGGCCAGAATGGGACCCGGGTGGTCCCAGGGTCTGCTGTCCAGGGTGCCATGCAGAGGTACGCACAGCCTGATGTTGCAGAAGGTACCTATACTCTTCCCCCTCTCAGATGGTCTAAAATATCCTGTATCTTCTCACAGGCTTTATCAAGCTGCAGAACCCCTTAACCAAGGTTTTCATGCCCACTGCCTTTACCCCACTGTGAGCATAGGCTGCTGTCACATGCTGCTCACACAAAACTATGGCTCTCCTCAATCTAAATTAACTGGTGAGCTGGCTTTTGTGCTGCATACAGAGCTCAGACGATAATTTTGTTATGTTCAGGCTACTGCTATCTTTCAGTTTCATTGTCTTCGGGTTCTGCAGCAAGCAAACCAGGAGGCAGATGCTCAATAGGAAAACGTAAGCATCTATCCAGCCCTGCTGCACTTCAAACCTCAAAGAAAGGGAAGGGCAGTGACCATGAATCACTGTCTCCAGGGGGAGGTTTTACTACTGGGGTTCTTATTTACTCCAGTTGACACAGAAGTGGAAAAGGCTCCTACCTAGACACTTTACACCAGTTCTGCAACTGATAAACACAACACAGGCATTCACAAGAGCATTTCTCCAGATTCCTGATGCTTGCTGACAAGATTCCGCCTCTCAACCTGCCCTGGGGTGCATCTCTTGGGAGATGCCAGAGCTAGGGAAGAACAGCTGACCCTCATCAGGACTCCACTGGAAGTGTTTACCCAATTGGCTCCAAGAACCACCACTGTCACACAAATCCACTGTCTGGATCAAAAGCAACTTCCAAGAGCTCTCTTACAGCAAGACTGCGCAATCCCGCGCGAACCTCACATGTTAACCCATCTTTCATGGCAGAAATGACAGCTGCCATCCACTGATGGCAAGGCACCTTGGGGCAGCAGGTTGCTCCCGAGCTAGAGGACAAGGCAAGCACGCTCCTCCTTGCTCCCTAGGGAAACCACTGCTCCAAGTGCTCCTACAGGAAGGGGCTCCTAGGAAAGGCAGTAACAGAGGAGAGATGGGCTCTTTTCCGTATCATCTACCAATTTCTAATGGCACGAAGCAGGTCACTTTGCCCCTGCACACCCCATCTGCCAAATCAGAGTACTCTCATTCACCCCACCCCAACGCTCAGAGGCCTCCTGACATGCTATGCAACCACAAGAGTTTCACGGGAAATGACAGTAATAAATGCAAGCTCAAAGAAAACAACAAATTAACATTTCTCATATTTTTAGTTCAATAGTTAATTACAGAACTTTAAACCAAAGTGGAACAGTCAAGTAATTAAAGGTAGATGTCTGTCTTGCATAATTTTTTCCCTTAGGAAGAAGCATGGCTCTGTATTTTCCTTAGAAACGCCTCAGGAAAAAGCAAGTCAGAGAAAAGTGCAATTGAAATCACGGCAATTAAAAAAGCCAATTTCTGCTCTCCTACCCCTACTGAAGTAAACAGTGATGCAGACACCAGTGGGGAAGAGAATCTGGCTCATTATACCTCATTTGTTCAGATATTTTTGTATGATAAATACTGGTACCTCCTCGAATTCCTTTGAATGGGTAGAAAAATGCTACAAGCAGGTTCATAAGGACGGCCAGGTTAAAGGAAATACTGCTCCAGAAGGACATGTTGCGAGCACACCAGTATAGGAAAGGCTGAGCTGCAAAACAGAAAAGTAAGTGTTTTCAATGGAGCATTTCAAAAAGAGGCCTATATATAAAATTAATCCCCACCAAAACATGGTTTATTTTCAGTCTGCCCAAAAGCACAAACAGTGGTAATGCTCATGGCTTCTGCTGAGATTTATTTGACTACTCTATATCTTTGGTGTGCTTCCAGTTAGAAGCGCTTTATGGCAGAAGACTCACATTAAAAAGGGAAGTATTTTCGAACATGATTTAGCCGCAGCATGAGAACAAGTTCAGAAACGCAGAGGTCAAGGACTTCAGGTTTCCCCTAATAGTATACTTTGTACTCAGTCACAAAAAGAACAGTTAGGAGGAGGAAGATTTGTACACAGTAGCAATAGTGAGATTCAGCCCCATCCCTCCAAGTTACACTGCTGCCAGCAGCTCACCTGAGGTGCTGCTCACCCTCAAACTTCTACTACAGCAAGCCAGAAAAAACTCCACAGTGGAGACCAGGCAAGGCAGACAATTAAGACCCAAAATGCATAGCAATAAAGCTACAATGCTTAGGACTAGCTGCTAAGCAAGTAAGACAACTTTACTGCAAGCCGGTAACAGACCAAGGTAGCCCCAGAATCTGCCCTGTGGGCAAAGGACACAAGCACATCTGCACAGAGGTGAGTGCACAGTTAAACAGCTGCACATTTTAAATCCTTAATGGTACCCATAAATACCTTTCCAAAAGACTCCTGATTTTAATAATCTCTGCAGCTAGGATCAAGAGGCACAGAAAGCAAAACGATTCATTTTCTGAAGTAGTCACGGACCAGAAGACAAAGAGAGCTAAGAAGCTGCCTTATAGCAATTCCCTCTGCCCCGAGGCAAAATACCCCTGATTTTAGCTCCTGCAGGCTTATTCTGCAGCAAACTGTGTACTCCTGAAACCTGGAGTGGCAAAAAAATAATAACCTATTAAAAATGCTCCCAAAGAATGGTTAGAAGTAATACTCTCTCCTGTTGGATGGAGGTGATGTGTACAGATACCAGAAAGCAAAGGTAAAGAAGCTCACAGTGAAATTTAGGGAAAAGACAAAAATGCAGACTCTGGGGCTGAAGTGTAAATTAATGAATGCTGCAATTCTAAGCCTCACAGTAACCACCACATCCCTTCAGCAAATCACCTCTTCTAGCATCCTAAGCAAAAAAAAATGGGTTAGAAGAATTATACAANGGGGCTGAAGTGTAAATTAATGAATGCCGCAATTCTAAGCCGCACAGTAACCACCACATCCCTTCAGCAAATCACCTCTTCTAGCATCCTAAGCAAAAAAAAAATGGGTTAGAAGAATTATACAATGCCTCATTATACTGAGTTGAAATGCACATGAAAAGCCAATGTATTGAAGAGCTGAATGCAAAGGAAAGGGCTGCAAAAAGGTACCCCGTCACTGTAAGAATACAGGCTTCACTGCACCTAATTAGCCAGGCCCATGTTAAGCCTCAAAAGGTGATGTAGCACTGTTTCAAATCTACAATGCACTGTTTTCTGTATTATTTCTGTTCTCAGTTTCACATTAACTGGAAGAATTTGTAAGCAGACTGAATTAATTTGTATGAAATTGTTATACAAATGGTCCACACTTTATTTTAAACCTTCCTTTGGGGATGGGCACAGACTACCTGCCCTGTGTAGCACTTCTGCCTGGTTTTGGCAGGCTCAACTGAAATCTTAATTAAGACACTGGGAGACTTGTGGTGCTCAGATTATGGGCTAGCACCACCAGCTGAAGGGGGAAATCCATGGGCCTTTATAAAGAGTTTTCTAAGGTGTCTTTCTGAGGTTTTAATGAGGTTTCTGAAGTGTTATCACATGAGAGCAGCACACAGCACTGCCAGCTGGTCACATCTTGAAAACAAAGACCTGTATTTAAGATGTGTATAAGCACAGAGTATCACTTAACTGGCCAAACAAGACCAGAATATTAGGAAACAGATGAAATGAGTCCAGTTTCTTAAAGAAAAAAAGAAGTACTCTCCGCTTATGCAAGTGGATCTTAATCAATTTGTGGCCTGCTGTTAATTATGGATGTCTTCACAGTTGGCCTGGAGATAGTCTCAAAGACTACTAAAGTAACTCAGCAATGTCTAACAGACTATATGGATGCTGTCAAAGCTGCCCATTTATGTAGATGTTATACACTCCCATACTTCTTGTAGAGCTCTTAGAAGTCACTTTTAGGAAGCAGCTTCCTGTGGATTTTGATGCTGTCAGAAGTACTAATCCACTGCTCAGTGGAAATAGCTCCGCTCTACTTTAGTATTCATACACGTGAGAAATAATTCAATAGAGCTGACCAAGCTTCAGGCAGACTTATCTGTACCTGACTGAAAATCTGAGACAGGATGAGTACAACTGCTTTCTCTGCTAAAAGATCTATTAATACACATACACACACACACACAAACCGCAACAACCAGAAGCACTGGCGCGCAGCTGTATGGCAGAAGTCCACTCTCACTTGATCTAGGAGGTGGTTCTGGAGCAGCCTGAGCTCTTGTGGTAGTAACTAGAGTTTAGCTATTCAAGCATGGGCAACAATAGTGGTATCAGATAGCAGATGCTGACTTGAGCAGGAAATAACTGCTTTATCTCTCACATTTCAGAGTCATTGTTGGTAAATCCTAATCAGTCATGGCTGCTCAATGAAGCTGAGCCCCATGTGCAACATTTCTCCTTTAGCAAAACAAGAAGTCAATTGAAGAAAAAACAAGCAAATGAGTTAGGAAGTTTGCTGGGGAAGCGGTGGCACTGCATGGATTAAAATATTATTTAAGAACTTTTCCTAGCTGCCAGTGGGAACCTCACAGGGAAAAGAAGGGCTTGAAAAGCCTCGCTTTCAGATATTTTAGCATCACAGGGTTGGAAGGGAATTAATCGGCCCATTTGCCAGTCTATTCCTTGCCCAAAGAAAGGACACATTCTGCTTTTACTATTACTGGAGATATATGTTTAACCTGCTCTGCAATACTTCCATTGTTGGAGATGCCACAAGTCCATGCTGTATTACCCAGCCTCTCTCCTGCAATCCAAGGGAACTGCTTAGTGTATCCAGTGCAGGGAAGGAAAACAGATCATTCATTGCTTTCTTCAGCTGTGTCCTCTCCAATTCTCCCTGCCACCAAATGCCTTCTTTCTCATTAAAGCTATGTCTCAAATAGCCCCCACAATTTGTTCCTTCCCGTTGGATCTTAAAAAAGATGACCTCTGGTCCCTCTTACCCCTCTCCCCTAGATCCCTCCAGGTGGTCCATATTGCTCATGCATGCAGCTTGACTTCATTATAGCATATTGCCACCATGTAGAGGAGCAGACTCTTTCAACCAATTATCAAGGTTGCTGCCACACTGGGGAACCATCTGCTACCAAATCAAACTCTGCAAACCTGACCTCAGCGCTCTGCTGGTAACGCTCCACACAAACACACTGGCAACAGCAACCTACCTCGCAATTTCTTTTGCCAGTTCATCTCATTAAAGAGGTCTTCCGATTTCAAGAAGAAGTCATTGATCTTGCTGCCTTGTTCATCCCTCTCCGTGGTGTAATATATCCGCAGCTTGGACTCCTTCGTGAGGAATTCACAGATACTGGGTACAGGGAAGACTATTTGCTCCATGGTACGATCCGACCTGACAATCTGAACAGCAGCCTTCATTAAAGTTCTTCCTAGCTTTTAAATGCTTTTTTTTCTTGGTCTATTTCCCCACACCTTTTTCAAACCGGTTTCATGGAGGAACTTGGACACAGTTCTGTAGAACAGCAGTCTGGTAGAGACTTCATTTCATTTACCTTCAAACCAGACCTACGTTTAGCTCCAAGACTGATATTTTTTTATGCTGTGGTCTTACCCTGGCAATGCTGTTCTTAGCTGGGATTTCCAAGGGCCCAGTAAATGCAGCACCAAAGCTGTGCTGAATTTCAGAGCAATCTGGTCACCCAAATCAAGACTCTTTGCAAATTTTAGCCACAAATTGCATAGGCAAAGATAAGGAATAATATGAGGAATAACAGCTATATTGCTTACTAGAGAGTTTTGTGACATCTCTGTGCTTGTGCATGCTTTACTTTTGAAAAGCATCTAAGATTGTACGTCAGGCCAAATTGTCATTTTAATACAGAAAGAATGGCAAAAGCTAGCACTAAACTTTATGGATTCAGCAACAGCACTGGCCAAAATGTAACAGAAGTGAAGTTACACTTCCTCCTGCCAACAGAGCTCTGCTCAGCTCCATCTTAAAGCCCACACATGACAGCTCAAAAATAGCTCTCCCCCAGCGGCTGTCAAAAACTAAGATAAAAAAATAAGTACCCCTACATTCTCATGTCAGAGATGTGTCCACACACACAGGTAGGCACTGCAACCGGAATATCACATCTAATGCAACCGGGGTCCAACTCCACCGCTCCTCTTCCAAGCGGCTCCTTCCACAGCAGATCATTTCCCCCCACACACCTCCCGGCAGCCACCGCTTTCCCTGTACCTCAATCTGTGCCGTGTGCTTGGCGTAAAACTCCAGAGCCTCGTCTCCCTCTATCTGACCTCCCGGCTTCAGCATGTTCTGCAGCTCTTTGTTATGACGAGCCAACTGAAATAAAGGAATGCAAAGGGAGTGGGAGACACCAGATGTCTCTCTGATATTAAATTTCTGATTTTTGGCATAAAAGAAAAGAAATAGTATGCAGTCAGCTGCTAAGAAAGGGCAAAGTTGACAGAAGGCTTGTTCTATTCCAACCAGACACCCTGTAGCTCTATTTTGGGAGCAAGTCAGAATGATTCAAATATGCATTTTTTTAATATCCATGTGGTACTCCTCTTTTACCCATCCTCTCCCACCCCTTGCCTCACTTGGGAAACTTCTTCAACATTCACATTTGGTCTATCCTTCTACAGGAGGTGAAGCTCCTGACGACTGGAAAAAGGGAAATATAACCCTCATTTTCAAGAAGGGGAAAATGGAAGGACCCAGGAAAATACAGCCCAGTCAGTCTCACCTGTGTGCCTGGCAAAATCTTGGAGCAGATTCTCCTGGAAGGCATGCTAGGCACATGAAAAATTATGAGGTGGTTGGTGACAGCCAACATGGCTCTACCAAAGGCAAATCACACCTGACCAGTTTGGTGGCCTTCTACGATGGGGCTATGGAACTGATGGACAGGGGTAGAGCAGTTGATGTCATCTACCTAGACTTGTGCAAAGCGTTCAACACTGTCCCACACGACATCCTTGTCTCTAAGTTGGAGAGACATCAATTTGATAGGTGTGCACTCGGTGGATAAAGAACTGGCTGGATGGCCGCATGCAAAGAGTTGTGGTCAATGGCTCAGTGTTCGGCTGCAGGCCAGTGACGAGTGGTGTCCCTCAGGGATCGGGGTTGGGACCAGTCTTGTTTAATATCTCTGTCGCTAACATGGACAGTGGGATTGAGTGCACCCTCAGCAAGTTTGCTGATGACACCAAGCTGTGTGGTTCAGTTGATATGCTGGAGGGAAGGGATGGGATCCAGAGGGACTTTGACACACTAATGGGTTTGAACTTAAATAGGAGAAGTTCAGGTGAGTTATAAGGAAGAAGTTCTTTACGTGAGGACCAGGTTGCCCAAAGAAGTGGTAACTGCTCCATCCCTAGCAGTGTTCAAGGCCAGGTTAGAGAGAGCCTTGAGTGATCTGGTTTAGTGTGAGGAGTCCCTGTCCATAGCAGGAGGGTTGGAACTAGATGACCTTGAAGTCCTTTGAAACCCTAACTACTCTATGATCCACCCAAATTCAAAGGTGTCCTAATCACACAGGTATCTAGGCAGGGACAGAGGAGAAAATCTGCATCAACTGAAAAGCATATGCACAGAGCACTGATCCAAAAATGCTTCTGGATACCCTAAATTCATCTTACAGCACAGTGATGATCTTTCTTCTCTGACACTAAAGGAACTCTAATGGATTTATGCAGCATCAATATATTAAGTAGATATACATGTATTTGTTTCTCCCTTGGTCTTTTACCTTTCAAACGCCATATTGTAGCAATACAGCAAACCTGACTGGCACCAACACAGAGAGAATGTGGCAAGAACCATAAAAGCAGAGGGAGATTTCTGCTAGAGTTTAATTGATCTGTGAGTATCATTTCTTTGGGAGTATAAAGTAGCCTTTGATACAGCTGAAAAATAATACACTGCTCCTTGGTACTGTAAAGAACTTGAACCACATCTTCAGAAACCTGGGCAAGAGCCTGCCTGCTTCCAACCGGAAAAGAAAATGCCCAAAATTTTCTTGTTGTCATTGACTTTTCTGATTCTTTAAGGACTGGGATTTGCTCTGATAAAGAGAGAATGTGCAGTGAGCTTGTCTCAGAGATGAACCATTAAAACCATTTCAGGGAAAAGCAGACCTTGAGCTCTTCAATTTGTGACACTCGGTGCTACAGAAGCTATAGGTGAAATTCTACCTGATGAGCTAATATGTATATGTTGTGTCCCACGTTCCTCGGAGATGCTGCAACATCTTCTCCATTCTCTCCATCCTCAAATTCTACTTCCCCCTGCAGATAAGCCTTCTTTATCACCTCCACCTATTAAAAAGAGAGACAAGCCAGTAAAGAGAGGCTAAGGCTGAAACTAATGAGGCCAGTATACACTTGGCACTCTTACAGAGGTGAAAGGGAGCTGAGCATATAGATTCAAGAGGAATAATGCGGGCTTATCAACCTATTTTGTTGGTAGGTGGGCTTAGGGTAAAACAGGAGACCTGAATTCAGCCCCTTCAGCTGAGTTCATTACCACAGGAAACTAAACTTCATACTCCCCTACAGGTAACGTGTTCTGGGCCACACTTACCACACGCTGCATCATGTTGTGGCCTCTGGCCCCTGCTGTAACTATGTGCACAGAGACAAGTCGACAGTGTTTAAGCTGTACTTTGAATCTCCTATTTGTTTTCAGCAGTTAACACACTAACCAGCCCAAAAGCCTGCTACAGGCTGCTGAACAGCTTTTAGGTCACAAGACATTTCATCTCTCTCTGTCTCCTGTGCAAATAACTTCTGCATGTGGATTCCCAAGTCCCAGGTGATGCTCCTTCCTTGTCTTTATGCAGGATGCTGAATCCCTTCTCTATGGTTTTCAGCATGCCTCCCCTAATCATTTGTGCTGCCTAGGAACTAGGCAGACCTGTGCCCTGTAAATACTGTGTTCCTTCAACCAAATCCTTGAGAGGTCTTCCAGTTGCCCGTGATCAATGCAAAGACCTCTTGGAGCACCTCTGGGGTGAACAGAGTCCAGTCTCCCCAGTGCTGCTGTACCTGGCTTGAAGGGAGTTGGTAGCCATGGAAGGACCCAGGGACTCACCAGCTCTTTGGGCCTCATGTTGTAGAGGATCCTCTCTGCGTTCTCGCTGTCGTGCCTGCTCTCCATGATTGCCAAGAGCAGTTTTGAAGCGTTGTTCTGAAGGAAAACCAATGGCAATCAGTGCCAGAAGTGAAAAAATGAGGGTACCCAGTTTGAGCATTACCTTCCCTGCTGTCCAGAATAGCTTTTGATACCCAGTTTCTACAAATACGAGCCACCAGGCAAGGCAAATCTTCCCAGCCAGCCACTGCAGGACTCCTACAGCCTCATCTTGCCAAGCACTCAATCTTCTCTATTACTGAGATATACAACTTAACAGTATATCTTACCAGTTTTTTCCCCAAACCCAACTTATTGGGAGATATCAAATTAACCCAATTCAAGGTTTAGACTTCTAAAATGCTGACATTTCAAGCTTGTAGGATCTTGCTTTGTTTTAAAGATCCTGCAGCACCACTACAAGCTCTCAACTCCAAAATGGTGCAGCTCAGCTTTACTGAAGATAATGCTGATCAGATCAAAGGACAGCCAAGGCTGAAGACACAGACGTGCTTTGCTGCTTTTAACTGAAAATTACTCTGCAACCTGCTCACGCCAAAAAATAGAAGGAGGAAATGGGAAACTACCACAAGGCACCAGACAACTTTAATACAAACAATTAAGATTAAAATCCATCATGACTGACAATAAAAACCAATAAAGTATTTAATTTTGAAGGATAATGCTCATTGGGTCTAAAAGCATTTTTTATTTAGAACAATAAAACCCCTACATTACCCATAATAACGGTGTGAGCTGACGACGGAAAACAACTAGACACTGCACTATTTCACAGGACAGTAAGTCAGAAAGCAAATACTTCTAACATATGTTGAAGCAGGAGTGCTTGGTGACTACTGCTGCTAGAAGACAACCTGCTAACGTATCCTGAAACCAGCACTAGGGCTAATTATTTCAGCATTAAACAGCTTTAAAAGCTTCTTGATGATTTAATATCAACTGATAAAACAACAGCAATCAAGTATTAGGAAACCAGACAGAACACAGGAAATTTTACTTCCATTGTATATGTAAAAGCTCTCCAACAACAGAGAAGTTCTCACTGGCTTTAACAGGAAATTGTTTTAGGATTGCTCAGCATATCCCCCCAGTCTGAAAACTGGTGGCTCCATGTTATCGTTTAAACGATGAAATACCTGTGACAACCAATCTTTGGGCACTGCCTCCAGTTTGCTGATGAATATCATTTTTTGGCACTTACAAATACTGGAGTAGAATAAACACCCACATAATTCCAACAGTAAAATTGTGTTTCATCTAACACTTTCTGTGGATTGCACCAAACAGTCACTTGCCTTCAGCTCCAGCACAAGGTCCATCCGCTTCTTTCCCAACGGGTTGATGTCATTGAGAATCAATGCTGTGATGATGTCAATACCGTTGGACTCGTGAGTAGCAATGCAGTTCTGTCCAAAGAAAATTCAAACTTCACTAATTGTCTGCACTAAAAATGCAGCCCAGACTGGTGACCCAGCCAGAAGAGCAGAGTCACCTCTTTCATCACCTCGTAAGCTGTTCGAGATGGATAACTGAACAGAAAACTGCAATCAGTCAAATAACAAAAGATGAGGCATTTTCTTTCAACCTTTTCCTAACGTCAGCCATGGTATGTCCTACCGAAACCACCCAGCCTCAGGAAACAGAAGGCAACACAGTTGATAAACGAAGCACTCACATGCCAAAGCATCCAGGCTGAACACACAGCTAAGGAAGAACACTGTTTTGTTAAGATTAAGGAGAGTTTTCTTTATTTTAGCTGTGCCAATCAACACCTACTTCAGTCCAGTCTAACCAAAGACTGTGAATTCCGGTAAATTTCTTGCTTACCCTTTAACCCTGCTTTTACAATGGTCTGTAACTAAAACGTACAAACTGACAGTAGCTTGCTGGCTTCAAAATCCAGAGCCCTGCTCTGTCATCGAGCTCCATGCAAAGATCCATACCTTTATCTAAAGGAAGACTATTTTGGGATAACTATCTCTTCACTTTGATTTACTCTAGACTTTCAGACTTCATGTGGCTTATGGGAACAGCTCTAGCAAGAGCCACATTTAGACCAAAGGCAGAAGAAACAGGCCTGACTACTTGGTGATGCTTCTGTAAAACAGTCTTGGGTGACATGGTCTAGTGTGAGGTGTCCCTGCTCATGACAGGGGGGTTGGAACTAGATGATTGTAAGGTCTTTTCCAACCCTAACTATTCTATGATTCTGTAAGATGAAGGGGAAAAGCATGGCCAAGCAGAACAGCTGCCCCTGCCCTCTGATCCTTCCCGCTGGAGTAAACCATAATTCTTGAGCACCTAAATGCTCCTGCTTATGCCAATGAAGTGTCCTCCCATATGCCTTGCTGATCACTTCAAGGCACACAGCAGATGAAGACAAGCTGTGGTCCAGAAACTGCTTTATCCAATAGGATATAGCAGTGAACCCAGTTATGCCTTTCCTGCACCAGTTATTTAAACCACCATGCTTGCTTTAAAACAGCTATTCCCACTTGCAGCAGAACATACTGCTGACAGTATGGTTTGGAGGAAGCTGGACAAAGGCTGGTGTTCAGAGGTTGGTGGTACTCACAAACACCCAACCTGTCCTCATAAGAACCCCTACCACATCCCTGTGGAAGTGCACTGGCAGCTGGCAGTGACACACACCCAGTTATGCACACAAGACTATGAGTGGAAACAATCTCAATGTGCTTATCACCTTCATTAACAAAGCTGAAGAGCTCAACCTTCTCCCATCAGGCTAGGGGGGCTGCATTCCTGGTTTCACTTATATCAGGCAACAGAGCTGGGTTTTAGCAACATTTTTACTATAGAGTGTTTCAAGTACAAAAGTTCCCTGCTCTCCCTGCCTGTCAAGTCTAACAAAACAACTTAAATTCTAGGAAAGCAAGAAAACCTCTGCTGCTTTGACTGGTTCAACTCCTCAGAGGCAGCCTCAAGAAAGATAAGTTGATTATTACACGTTTATAAAGAAAAGAACAAACCAGCCCCTTTGTAGGGCAAGTCAAGTGAGCAGTGCTGCAAGACAACACAAGCGTAGACTGAGAGCCAAGCCCAGGAGAGTGCATGCTGCAGGTGAAGGGAGAAAGGGCGATGCTTTTCACAGCTATGGATGTATTACCTGGTTCTCATGGCAAGGTCCTTGACAGTACTCAGTCAAACTTTCCAGGGTCTGATTGATGAGCGCTACGTTTTTCTCATTTATATACAGACCAAGAAGGCCAAGTCCCCCAGTTGTGCTTCCACAGATGCAGTCCAGAAACTGCAGTGTCTCACATACCAAGTTGTAGTTGGTCTTGTTGTTCTGGCAGCGTAGGAAGTTCTGTGAGGAAGCCAGGAAGGAAGGGAGAAAAAACAAACTGATATTTGGACCATAATATTTTATTAAGTTCACCAACCCACAGTTGCACTGCATGGTATATTGCACTGATTTCTGGACAAGCAATTTAAGCCTCTTCAGAGCTTGCTTGCAAGGTGCTGCTCTCTTGAGCAGCTTGTTGGCTTCAAGTTTTATAGAAGACAAGCAGCAGTAAACAGAGTGCATCCATTAGAGCACTGAAACCCAACATGGAATCAGCCACTCACTGGGGATCAGAACTCTCCTGAGCCTGGAAGCTTTCCTTGCAGCATACCTGCTACATTTCACTGCTAACCATCACTCAAGGACTTTCTCCAAGAGAGAAGCAGCAATTCCCTGGCTCCACACCCTCACCTGCACAAAGGGTGAGGGTGAACCTGACTGCATCCCTTGAAAGGGGGAGTCTTGAAATGCAATTCTCTCAACTGCATTTCTTCCCACATAATCACTATAATCCCTGCTTGAAGCTGCTGCTTGGCTCCTCTAATGAAACACCAGATTTACCAGTGTGGTTTAAACATGTTTCCTCTCTGCTGTAGTCCACACGAAAAAAAACCCCAAAACCAACAACCACCAAAACAAAGAAGAACAAGCAATGACCAACAATTCCCCAGTGACTCAGATGTTTGTCAGGGTATTCCCAGCAGCACCCTGTAAAAATGGATGGCCACTACCATTTTCTTTCCCTTGAAGCTTCAGGAGGAGAACTCCTATCTACCTTAATTCTAGCAGGTTAAAAAGTACTTCAAAGGTGAAAAAACCCCACAGCTGAACAAGATGCACAGGACTATGGAACCACCAAGGTCTTCCCTGCCAGCCTGCAGAGGAGCGCTGTTAACTGATTGCCTCCAGTGTCTGCGTCAGACTAGTAAGTCTTTTAAGGCAAAGAGACTGAGAAATTGCCAGATTCAATTGAAAGCTAAGCTAAAAAAAGAAAAGTCTGTCTATGAATGCAGACTAAAGGTGACAGTGATTCAGCATATTTCAGCTGATTGCTCATTTAGGATCCTGACTTTTGATTAACTTGTCAGAATGTAGAAGGTTGATGCCACAAAAATCACAGCTCGTGCCTTCCCTCCAGGAAAAAAAAAAAAAACAAAGCAAAACTAATGGATAATATTGAATGTGATTAAACAAAATGCTTCCTGGCTGCGGTATGGCATTTATTCTGGTTATAGCTAGGTTTATACCAGCCTTTAGCATCTTGATCCAAAGTCAATGAACAGAAAGGAAAGAGGAGGAATGAGGCACAGAAAGACAATGTTAGATGGCTAAACAAGGGGAAGGAAGAAGCGGTAGAAAACAAGACCCCACTGCACTGTGAGAAACTGCCCCAGGGAACGTCTGTTGCTCCTTATTTTCTGTCATCCAGAGCATCTCACTGGCTACAGACTGGGAACCCAATTCATCAGTATTGAATGTGCCATCCTACTGCTTCCAGTGGGAATGAACCCAAGGTCTGTACCACCCACAAGACCCTGGATTCCGAATAAACAGTGACAGTGGCAGGTTCAGCTTGAACATACGAAAAACATGCAGCTGGTGGGATCTTCAGGAGAAAAGGAGGGGAAGAGCATCCATACTGCCTGACTTTAAGGAGCTTGCATACTTAGTTGAGAAACACTTTCAGATGGGATGAAGTGCACTCAGAGTCAGGCAGTATTTAAACTCCTACCTTTGTGAATAACTGCCTGGAGGCAATCAGCTGACTTCACACTCTGTTCATTTTTAGGGAACCCAGTCCTCCCCGTTTCTGAGATGTGTGACCAGATAGGGCTACACTTGTCAAAGCAGCATCTGCAGCCAGTTCTTAATGCCTCTGCAGTGTGTCAGGGTGTTGGGGACTTTGCTTCCCAGTACACAGCCTAAAGCCAAATACCCTTTAGAGCAAACACAATGACTAAAAATAAAATTGGCTTTCAGAATGCTTGCTTGATTTGTTCAAGCAGGGATGAACACCGAGTCCTTGGAAGGAACAGTTCTACCATGTAAGTGGGTAATGCCCCCAAAAGCCTAAATGTTTTCTCTGGACAGCAGAAATCCCATCCCCAACTGGAAAAACTTTGCACAGCAAGAACATAAGTGAAAAGGTCTTAGTAAAGAGGGATATTTAAATTGCCAGGTTTTCCTTTACAAGCAACCAGGTAAAGCAAGGCATCCTGCACTGAATACAGGCTTGCACTTTGGTTTTACAAAGTTAGTTCTCACAAGTTCTTCTTGCCTAAACCATGGCAAACTAAACCAGCTCACGTTCTGCATGCAGCAGTAATGCTCCAAGAGCCAAATTATTGAAACACCTTCCTGCAGCATGCAGAGCTTTACTGGTCTTTACTACTCAGGCTCTGTCTCCAGGGATTATGAATAAAAGCAACAGTCACCATCTAATGTTGAAAGTTATATCAATTCTTGCTTTATTTTGCACTAAAGCAGTACTTAACCTACCAACTTAGATCTGTAATCTGAGTATGACTGCCTAGCATACTACCACAATATTTTTATTTCACTGAAATGTCACATTCAATAGGAAAAAAAGAGAATTGGACCATTATTTTTCCAATGAATTTGGGATTTTTAAGTGTGATGTTGAAGCTGAAGGCTTCTGGGCATCACCTGCCCAGGCACTGACTGTGGAAGGAGGGCACTGCTCCCTGCTTCTGCAGCGAATCCCTGTTCCACTCCTCCTCACCTCCAGCCAGGGCAGCTCCTGCTCAGAGCCAAGTGTTCACGGCATGCTTCCCTCATCTTGTCACGAGTTCAGTTCTCATGACTGGTTCCGTAGGGCACAGGGACAGTGCCATTCAGAAAGAAGACAGCACAGAAAAGACCTCCTGAGGAAACTGGTGGGGCTGTAGCCCAGTCAAAGCAAATCAGACAGCAAAAGCTGGCTATAGAGCCACAACAGCTTTGCTTTCAAGGCAGAGGTCAAACCTAAAGCAAATTTAATAAGAGCACCCAAGTATCTGTGTGCTGAGAGAGAAACAGAAATACCAAGAGTACTCCACAGCAAAACCTGATTTCAGCCTGACGTGGGTAAGGAAACACACTTGTGTCCACCCATTTGTCTTAGTCCTTGCAATAATTTGTAGAAGATATTGCAACCCCTCCTCCTCCAGACCCATGGAGTAAGCTGGAGGTGGACAGCATCCTGACTGTCTGCAATGCAGAACAAACGGCAGCTTTATCTGCCAAAGAACACTTGAGTGATGCAAAAGGCATGGCATTGCAACTCCCTAAGCCATTTCAGGAAGACTTCCTCCTCATCCAAAACACACACTGACTCTTACAGCTGTGACTTGCACTTTCTTGGGTTTGCACATCATCAGGCTACTCACAATTGCTAACAGCTTATAAAACGCTTGGTTTGGTAGAGCTACAACTGCACTGGGCAGGTAATTCCTATTCACTTCTAATGCAAATCTAACTTGAGAACTGCTTGGGCCAGTTTGAGCACTGGCTTGAATCCAGTTTTGCTCCTATAGCCTTCAGTGCCTAGCCAAAGACAGCAGCAGGAAAGGATCATGTGCGTGTGGTTTGGACTCCTGCCACTTAAACCTGCATCCTGCTTGTCTCCGACATCACTAATGGCATGAAAATTGTTTGGCAAAACAAAGATCAAAAAGTTTTTTGAGAGAATGAGGAGAAACCCTGACGTACGGCACCTCGGCACCTATGAAATGCTGAGATGTACACATTCATGGCACAGGAACATTACCATACAGATTTGATTCCATATATTGCCAGCAGCGGGGCATTCCAGTTCAGTGGAATTGATTTGGCAGGTCTGAAAAGCACTCATGCAGGGTCCTACACTTCTGGCGTGCTGTATAACAATATGCAATCAAAGCAATTATCCCTCCTTTATGACGGCATTTAGTACATTGTATTGCATCTCACTAGCTCCTCACTTGCCTCCAATTCCAATCCAGCGGCAGTGGTTACACTGAATAAAAATCACTTTAATTGATGTCCATTTGTAAGCAAAAATCTTACCTCCTGCAGAGGCACGCGCTAGATAAGATTACCAACATACAAGTTCTGTGCTTGCTATTTTAAATCATACAAACACATCCCAGATTATCACAGCACTGCTGAGGTTGGAAGGGATCTTCGGAAACTCCAACCCCTCTCGCCCTGCCATGAGGCATCACCGAGCAGAGCCTTGCTCCGTCCTCTTCACATCCCCCAATGAGGTATTTGTACACACAGGTGAGATATCCCAAACCTTTTCCTCTCCAGCCTGACCTTTCCCAGCTGTCTTTGCCTCTCCTTGCCCATCAGATGCTCTGGTCCCTTAGCAACCTACAGTTTGTGAAGGCTGGTCTTAACCAGCAGAGAGCAAAGTGAAGATGGCATTGAGCACCTTGGCCATCCCTATGTCCTTTATCATCAGGGCCTCTACTGCATTCAGCAGAAGACCCATGCTCTCCGTAGTCTCCTTCTGCTGTGGGTATAACCTAAACCCTTCTTGTTGCCCTTCATGTCCCTCACCAGCTTCAACTCCAGCTGAGGCTTTTCTGACACCGTCACCATTTGTTCAACTCTATGCACATGAACAGATCCATGAAAACCCAGGAGAAGCTGCTCACTGGAAAGCAGTGTGATTCCTATTCACTTCTAACTCAAATCTAACTTAGGCAATTCTGGAAGATGCACAGCTTCCAGAATAGATCTGGAATGCATATGGTTGACTGGAATCGAAGTCCCAACAGTCTCTTTATTTTTCTATATGACTTCTTTAGTTTCCTTCCCCTGTCAAAAGTAGATCAGTAACTTGACAGCAGAACACTTGCTTTAAGTATATGCTTTTAAAAAGCCATGTCAGGTTTTCATCCCACCATCTTTTACGTATATTGAAAATACCACTGAACACTGGGTAACTGGACTTCTCTGTATTTGTCCCATCAAGGTATAAATACTCCTTTTTCTGGCTAAAGAAAACAGTTGGTCATGTATCAATTTAAAAAGACACAGGATTAATGAGACTGATGGGAATTGTGGTGACTGCATGAAGTGACACGAGCACGGCTGCTCACGGAGCCAGACTGTACCTGCAAATCCCGATTGTGGTTTTCACAGAGCAGCTGCAAGAACCGGAGGATGGGTTGCATTATTGAGATCACAGCACTCATCTCCAGGTCATCTTTGCTCTTGTCTGCCGCAGACTGTGCTCCTTCTCCTGCCGAATAATGGTCATCAGGATCAGCCTCCCTCCGGTAAGTGTTGTAAGCCTTTTTTGTGGCTGCGGAGGCCTCCAGTAACTGATCCCGCACTTCCTCAGTAATTTGGCTCATCGGTTCTCTCACTACAACACACAAGAACGGCTCTTCCTTAGGCAAAATGAATAAAGGAGACCAGAAAAATCTATTCACACATTTCCCGCTAGTTTCACACGCAGGCCAGCTATTCATCACCAGTTCTTTTTGTAAGTATGTTTAGTGTGATGTGAGGGTCTCGAGTTTAGAAGGGTTTCATGTCACATTCTTTGCACCTTTTATGCGAACCACATTAAAGTTACAAATTCTGGTATTAATTGGTTAGGGTGCACGCATCTAGAACTATCAGGAGTTACAATAAAAGGACCTGCTATCAAAGAAAAATAGGATTTCTCCACTTATTGTTAGAGAAGGCACTGACCACAACCCACAGTCCAGGGTCGTTACTATGGATCAGATTTAGGCAGCTTGTCACGATAGACAAGGCGGCAGAGTCTCATCTCAAATACTTTTCATCATTTCAATAGCACAATCTCACAAATGGATGAAGAGGGGATGAAGCTCTTGAAATCCTGAGCCAGGGCACCACTGATCTCTGAACTTTGTTCTGTGGGATCAGAGATCAGAGCATTATTGCAGCAACTGAACTGAGTTCAAAACACAGCATTTTACTCCCTCGTCACTTCAGAAGTGAACAAGCAGGGATTACCTCTTTTCCTGTTCGGTACATCTCTGTCTGAGTCTTCATCTTTCTTTTTATTCCCTAAGTCACTCGTGTTGACTGTGACAGTAGCCTTGATTTCTTGCTGTGCCACTTTCATGCGATCATAAAAAACCTTAAAGAACTTCTCAGATTTCTTATCTTCCGTCAGTCGGCAGAAAAACGAATGCTACAAGGCAAAACGAAAAAGGTTGGGAATCCTCATACACAGGTTGGAATACAGATGATTTCACCTTTCTGCACTGCGTGATATCCCGAAGGACCGGGAGGTTAATTAGTTTTCAGTAAACTGAAACCTGGAGCAGTGGAAACTTGTATTTTATTGTTAAGGAAGCCCAAGTGTCTCAGCTATATTAACACCCTTACTAGCAACTTGCAAATATATTTTTAAGGAGAAGCGAGTGCAATAAATCATGCCAGCCCTAATACATCTAGGCAGCACACTCTCCACAACATAATTAAGGTAAGTACAATGAATTAAGGTAACGACAATGGAATGATCTATAATTTGATTCTCAGTTCAGAAAACCATGTGAACAAAACAGAGAGGAAAAAGAACTGTCCTGCCTTCCTGCCCTCAAATCTAAGGGACTGTAACTCGTAACACGCCATAGTCAATGTTAATCACAGTCCAAAATCGCACAAACAGGGCAAACTAGTGAGGGACGTTTCGTGTTAAGTTTCCAGTGCCCCATCTGTAGCAGACATCTTAAAGCTCCTTTTAATTCCTACTCTAATACATCTTTAGGTGACAGAAAATCTCAAAGCACTGACCACTTATAAGAAAGTTTATTAGTGTTATTCTGCCCATATGTGCACAGAGGCAGAAAGTTCTTCCTAAAATTGAGGAGAATACAAATCATGTACAGGTCAAAAAGAAGCCAACACAGTGAGCGATCAGACGATTCTTGATGAAACCAATATGCTGTTACATAAATCAGGACCAGAGCTTAAACACGACTGAAGGATGAACTTGTAAGTGGGTCACCTTATGCAGAGTATTATGAAATTAGTTAGCATTCTGCAGCAGCTCACGATCCAACAGCTTTACATGATGAATAGGAATGAAGCCTGATTTATTGAAAAAAACAAATTAAAATGGCAATAGCAATATACCCTGCCTGCTTTCCTGCGAAGCCAAGTGCACAAGGCTGTCTCTGGTACGCCTGCCTTTGATCACTCCCAAGCAGCTGCACTCAGAGCAGCACTGAATGACTTTGAAACACTAATAAAGATGCATCTTTGCTTACAGACAGCAAAAGAGCACTACTGTTTAAAGAAGTTGGTCAATATTCACATGAGTTATCCCTCTCATCACTGCAACACCTTCTACCTGTCCAGAGCATCTCAGGTAAACTCTTTAAGAGCTCCTTCTTACTTCTACTGATTAGCAGAGAGGAGGGAAAGGAGAAGAACCTAACACAGACATCACACCTCTGCACAGCCAGCCACACTGGTACCTCCTCCTGACATCCACTTACACAGTCTGTAAACCAGACATACCAGGACACTGGAAGAGGTGCCTTCTTCTGAAAGTCATTGCTACAGAAACACTGCTGGGCCTTGTGACATGACACAACACAATATGGGTGCCCAATTCATTTAGTAGTATCATTTAGTAATTATTCTCTAATTCAATGCTTTATATAAAGAACGTTTATGTTTTCTTATAAATTATACGCAAATAAAACCATCCTTTGTCTGAATGACAGTTTGCTTATCCAGATATTTATTCTTCAGTTCCAAACTGGTTCTTTCACCTGACCAGACCTAATGGACAGACAGCTATCAAACTACGAGACACGTTAGTTTCCCTGAGCTGCTGACCAATAACCAAACCCACGGCTGGGCTATCTGGACAGCCAACACATCAAAGCACAGTCTGTTACTTGATAGCTACAAGCACAGATGGAGGAATGCACTTAAGTTGCATCTTGAACATTTTACTTTACCAGTACTATGAAATGAGGGTACCTATAATAATATTTTACAGCTAGACCAGGATAACCCATCAGTTCTAGAAAGGGTAATGATCTTCTGAAACAATACCATAGCTTGCTCGTCAGGCGAGCCATAGTTCTCACCTGGCTGCACATCTCAAGAGCCTGGTACAGGAGGAGTTTCCCTGTAATGAAGCAGTGGTGAAGGAAAAGGGTTTTTTAGATAAACCACACTGAAGAAATACTTTGTATGCGAGTAATTGTTAGGTGCTGACAGGCTTGATTTCTGTCATCTTTTCAGGCTTCTTTAACTGACTTTCCACTGCACTTCAGAGAAAAAACTCAAATGAAACTAACATTTCCAGTAAAGCTTTCTTGTACGTGCTGTGCATACATTCAATGGTTGTCACAAAAGGATTGTTTCAGTTGAGGTCAGGATGCCTAACACCTTCACACATATGAATGTACCACACGCCAGCTATCAAAGATACTGTATTTTAAGAGGTGTGATCTTACACGTTGCACTTGAGCAGGTAACTGGTGGTGATAATTATGGCAGAAGTCCTAAAATTTATTTACAGATATAGCCCTAAAGCAAGAAAAGAAAAAAAAAAAAAAAAAAAAAAAAAAAAAAAAAAAAAAAAAAAAAAAAAAAAAAAAAAAAAAAAAAAAAAAAAAAAAAAAAGACAAAAATCTCCCTTTTAAGAATGGAAATGGAGTGGCCATTTTAGCACACCGTATGCTAGGATCCTGGCTTGCACATAAACACTGAACAAGCAGGACTGCTGAAAGAATAAGCATGCCAGGAGAGCAGCCTGGGACAAGGAGAACAGCAAACCTCTATACTTGTACATGGTTTTGAAGAACAGGGCTTTTAATGTACCACTGACACTGCAGCATTTGACATCAAGCCATCCTTTTGAGAGGTCCCTAACCCACAGGTCAAGTGTCTCACAGCAAGACTGAACGTTCCCTTTAACGTGCACCAGGCAGAGAAGCCCAAGCTGGCTTCTCATCTCCAGACAGACTCTGCATTCAGCCATCACCAAGCAGTGTTCAAGGGCAGGTTGGACGAAGCCTTGGGTGGCATGGTTTGTCCCTGCTTATGGCAGGGGGGTTGGAACTAGATGACCTTAAGGTCCTTTAAGGTCCTTTCCAACCCAAACTGTTCTACGATNTCAGCCATCACCAAGCAGTGTTCAAGGGCAGGTTGGACGAAGCCTTGGGTGGCATGGTTTGTCCCTGCTTATGGCAGGGGGGTTGGAACTAGATGACCTTAAGGTCCTTTCCAACCCTAACTATTCTATGATTCTAAGCTGAGGCTTGAGATCTCCTAGCAACCCACTGTAAGGCAGGGAATGGTGACCCCTAACATATCAGTACAGGGACTGTACCTGGCTGTCCCAGTATGAGGCACCAAAGGAAATGATACCCAAAAGAAAAGTGAAGATATGAGCTTCATCTTATCCTCAAGATGCTGGTGGTGAACCAACTGCCTGCTCTCATTAGAGAATGAATGTTAAAATTACACAGCATGAAACTGTATTTTATTTCAACTGTGTTTTGTTAATGACCGTCATTACTGCCATCAAACAAGGGACAACACACAACACGCAAGATCATGAGGTTTGCTTTATGCACACCAGGTTCAGCAAACAGCTTTACAACTACATATATCTTAGTGACACACAGTATATCTCCAGAGCACAGCAACCAGCTGATTAAATAAATGAACCAAGACTCTGATGCAAGAGTATCAGAGATAAAGTGATCACAGTTAATTACACAGCCACAGAATGAAAGAAACTGAAAAACATCCACATGTGACATGCACAGGCTTCTAACGTGGCAGCCACGCTCACCATGCGAGGGCACCACGCTCTGTTCTGAACCCTTTTGAAAGACAGAGCAACCACCACCTATAGAAGCTCATCCAAAACTAATGTGGGGCAATGGGAAGAGCTTTGTTACGAGACAAAGGGGAAAATCTTCCATAAGGTTTGCAAGTTCCAACTCTTGCAGTGGCTGGAGAATATATACGTATTTTTGTGGTGCACATACAGAGAGGAAGCACTAGGCAAGCAGCAGTATGCTGCTTATTTTACAGGTATATACATGAAGCCTTATGATGAGTCTGAATTTGTTTTGAGGGGATGGAAGAACAGCCACCCAGCACAGGCACTGCATACCTGCAAAGCTAGCAACAATCTGGAGATTCCATCTTCGGACACCAAAACTGGTTTATTAAAATACCACAGAGTAAAATAACTAATAACACCAGGTACCAGGAAACACAGGGAATAACCTTTTCCTTCTTCTCTCCATCACCCAACTCTGATCCTAAAGAAATCCAACCAGACACCCCTTACACCTTTTCCCTTCCATCACACTGCTTCTGAGTCAAAGGATGATGGTAAGGAAATACCATTACCATACCATCTATGACTTAATTTCTCTGGTCCGTGCAAAACATGTTGCAAAAGAGAAGCTGTGAACCAAGTGACTAATTTCACTAGAAAATACATCGAAGACCAAGTTCAAACCGTAGCACATCGATCAGCTGCAGCCTGGCCTGCCCTTGAGCACCATCACCTCTTCGCTCTCACTCATTAACTAAGCCCACAGCTGTGTTTAAGTAAGGTATCTTCCTCAGAAAAGCACCGTAATCCTTCTTCAGAAGGCATCAGAGATGACAAACCAGGTCTGTCTGGAGTCTGTTCCAGTGACTAATAACTGTTAGAAACATGTGATTGAGCTCCTTAGTATGTCACTAACTTCCAGTCAATGATTTGATTTTTCAAATGCCTCTTCTGTAGTTATCTCCAGGAACTTGGCATCCTCTCCCTTTCCAATTATTTACATACACTGTTAAATGTGTACCTACCTTGTTTGCTAATCTGAATATACTATTTCTGCTTGCTGTTAATTCAAATTCACATAATTTCCTGTGGCTATTATTTTTTGGCACATTCTTAAATATTGCAGATTATGAAAAATGCAGATTGCAGAATCACACTAAAAAAAGATAATGAAAAATCAGCAAGGCATGGGCACATTTCCACTTCATCTCTTCTCCTTGCCTTCCAAGACCTTTGATATATATACAATGTACATCATATACATAGTTTCTGATGAAGAGTGGAAGAGCAGGTCCGCCTAACTACCCAGCAGTTCAGGGCGGTGGGATTACAGAGGTAACCCCACAGCGTGGACAAATGCTCCTCACCATGTCTCATGCACCAGCAAATCAGTGGCAACCTTCTTTTTAACCGGCAGAGCTGTCATCTGCCCTTGGGAGAGTGAAGCCATACACTGCAGCAGACCAATACCTTTATGTAAAGTGTAGAGGGTGCAGGCCCAGCTAACTGATCTTAGAATCACAGCATGGTTTGGGTTGACGGGCCCTTTAAAGCTCATCCAGTTCCAACCCCCTGCCACGGGCAGGGACACCTTCCATCAGACCGGGTTGCTCCAAGCCCCTGTGTCCAACCTGGCCTTGAACACTGCCAGTGATGGGGCAGTCACAGCTTCTCTGGGCACCCTGTGCCAGCACCTCAGCACCTTCACAGGGAAGAGTTTTCTCCTAATCTCCTCTGTTTAAAGCCATTCCCCCTTGTCCTGTCCCTGTGTGCCCTTGTAAAGTCCCTCTCCATATTTCGTTGTCCCCCTTTAGGTACCAGAAGACTGTTGTCAGGTGTCCCCTGAGCCTTCTCTTTCCCCAGGCTGAATAATCCACTACACATTTAAGTACCCCACAATAAATTTAACAATGAGTGAGTCTACACCCAGTGTAGGATTGTGAAATGGAGGTGTAAGGAGTGGGGGAAGAGAGGAACCAGCTGAAAGCAGCTTATTCCTAGCTCTCGCCTTCGAAAAGCTTATCCAGCTTCGCCTCTGTGTGTTGTCACCTTTATTGGGAACAGCCTCCCCTACACCGTTACCTGTTAGCTGCATCTGCCCTGAAGACACAACTGTTTTGCCAACCAAGAAAAGGAATAGCCATTCACTTGTTTTGCATTGAAAAGCTTCACTTCCCACCCCAGACTCTGTAATTACAGGCTGGACTGTATGCCCTGAGTGGTCACGTTGTGAGAAATATAGCTAGAAACCTCTTCGCCAGCCCTGGGTTGAAGATGCATCTGCTCTGATGCGTGCTTCCTCCTGCAAGAAGGGTGGCCTGATTTTAGGCAAGCATTTGGCTGCAGAGCCCAAACAGAGATTGCCATCATGCCGCAGAGGACAGAGCCTTTGCTGGACCACACCCTCTGTAATTCAGGGAGCTGTTTCAACAGACCACAGGCACTGAGCCCTGCCAGACCATCCCACCAGATCCCACAGAATTCCCCAGGAAACCAAACATCTGATTACCAATGAACGAGGGAAAGCAAAGCCCCACCAAATACCTCACAAATGAAAGCAAACTGCTGTCATCTCCCTCCCCATTTCTCTAATGCCAGCGAACAGAAAACACCCCGTGAGCTTGACTTTGCCAGGGATATTTCGGAGAGGAAAGTCCCTCCAGATACAAGAGAAAGAGCAGCTACCTGGCTTCAGCTCAGGACATTTTATTCCAACACTAGACAGAAATTATTATGGGGATGTTAACTCGCTTGGGTTATCCGGACAGGCTGCCAGCATGAACTAACGCAAAACTTCTGTGCTACTTCATGCTTGCGGAAAGAGCCTGCCACCCCCGTACGGTTGCTTCTAGCTGGACTACTTCAAAGCAGCCACATTTTGAGGGGAACAGCACTGCTAACACAAGCACCGAACTGAGTACAAATGCCAACCCTTTCCATTCTGCCTAAACATATTGCAAGGGCTTAAACTGCACAGAATCCAAACCCAACTTTGCGTTCTCTCCCCCTCATTTATTTATTTTAAATATCGCTGATTCCTCTCTTTTCTTGAAATCTTTCGTATGTCCTGGCTCCCTAAAGATCCATCACTCTGGGGCGTGAGTGATAGATATCATTAGTCTTGCATAGCTTAAGGAAACGGCAGCTGAAGTATTTTGTGCTGAACATACTTCACAGTTTAAAGTAAACCCATAAGGAAAATCTGCCAGAACACCTCAATTGCCTGTTTCTTTTGCAAACTGTAAAATAAACTTTGTCCTGAAAGCAGAAGGGGGACTTCCCAGCTCTGTTTCTCACAAATAAGACAAACACTGTCTCTGCCATGGGCATCCACACACCATCCTCCAAGGCTCTGCTCTGTGCTGGAGATTGCACCCCACCTTCCGGAGGATGTTTCTGGAGGGGTACAAGCATACACAGACTACCCCATGGAATCACTCATCCTTCCCAACCAGATGTAAGTACAAGCAGCCGCAGAATTACACCACTTGATTCGGGAAGAGCCTGTACAGCCTACATGTTCTCCTACTGCACCTAAAACATTGATGCAATTTGAAGTCATTTCACAAAAAGGAAAGTAAGAATAAACCTCATGGAGACACATGAGCCCTTTCGGAGCCAGCAAAACCCAAGGGACAGGGAAGTGGCACTGGGTGAGCACCAGAAGGTGGAGGCACAGTGGGGGAACAACAGGTAGAAACGTGACTGTGGGGTTCAGGGTTTAAATCCCCCCGCAGACAGAGCAGATGGCTTCCACAGCGTGGGAGACTCGGGGGCCTGACCTGCTTTCAGCACAGAGTCTTATTTGAGTTCCTCCGGCATACATGTGGGAGCACGCACCCGCTGGGTCACTCAGTTAATCTGTGCAAGGCTCTTGCATGGCAGGAGCATGAATCCCACTTCCTTACCGAACCAGCGAGCGCTGTGTAGGTGTGAGAAACAAGGAAGTCTGCAGACTCCCCAAAAGGAAAGAAGGGGGGGGGGGGGGGG